>JABSTQ010005572.1:0-53554 GCA_013358835.2 Ixodes persulcatus | reverse complement strand
GGCTATGCGTTGTCTGCTACGGGCTTATTTCTTTTTCGCCTGACTCAAAGTTTGCGTTCGAACGTCGAAGAACCAATTCGTTAGCTTTTAAAGCCACCGAGGAATAACATTATATCATTTTGTTGCGAGAGCCTGATAATAAAAGTAGAGGACCAAAATTTGTATGCCTATCCCATGCATTGCGCCAGGCGAATGAATGAAAATGGCTGCCCTCCCCCTCAGCTGGCAACAGTCAAGAGTTCACGCGCCTGCGCTCACGCCTCTCGCTCTGCGCCGTGGGCTGATTGGTTCACTCGGGAGGGGGACATTACAGCGGCGAGATCATAGACTGGCCATACTCACCCCATATATGGCTCTGCTGGAATGGAAAGATTTTTCTACCCTCATGTTCAACGAGTGTCGACTGGGGATACCAGTTCATACACTAACTGAGAATGAGGGTAGAGTGTACCAACAAAGGGCAGGCGTCCGGATAGAAATATTTTAGTTGGCGCACCAAGAGGCTAACCGATAAAAATGGGTACTACTCTGAGCAAAATGCCAAAAAAGCGCCGATCTCGACTTAGCACTAACAGCAGCACACAGTATCTATTATACTGACCTAAAGGGTACTCAAACTAAATATTCTTCTCGGCTTGCATTTTAGGAAAATCTCTGAATTTACAAGAACTATTAAGACAACTGCTAAAAAAAGCAATGGCAAAATCAGCAATTGAATTTGCCTGCTCTCCAGTAGCACATCTATCGCAGGTAGACCTGCAGAATGAGCAAGCAGTCTAGCAAAACGGGGTATACCTTATGTATCTTTTTTTTTCGTGCTGTAGAGCAAGTGCTGAAAGGAGGTTTCACGGCATCCATTTTTCACAAACAAATTTCTTGCAATCAGTTGAGAACAAGCTAGAAAGTGAACTTGTCCTTGACACTGGCATAACGTTTTAGTGTTGCCCGTGGAGACTGAAATAAATTTGTAAACAAAAACAAGGAAGACCAACTTTCATAAAAAAAATCTGTCAATTTAGCAAAGAAAAGTTATCTTTGACACAAATATGTGGGATACAGTTTTACAGCGTCTGTTAGTGTGCTTAACCGATGTTGAGGCAAATCGGCGACAATGAAAAGAAAACGCCCGAGTAGCATTAAGGAAAAGACAGAAAGGATGCATACCTACAAAAAAAAAAATTAGAACGACCACGGGCAGGAAGTTCTGGTGAGGCTCTTGGAGTGACTCCCTGCAATGGGCCTGCACAAACCACAGAACAAGATCGGTCAGAGCTTGCAGTCATAAGGTGCTTCATACGATGAAGTTCCAGAAGCAGCTGGAATTGGAAGCAAAGTGCATTTCCTTTCTCTGCAGAACGGAGAGTTTAATAGATAGCATGCATTCATTAAGTGATATAGTCATGAATGCATCGACTTTTCAATGCAGCACTATATCACCGAATTGTTAACCGTGCCGGGCAACACTAAAAACCGGAAGCATTATTACCAACTATCTCAGCTTAAAGTTAACCACGGCAGAAGCTTCAAGCCATCCTTAAAAATTCAGTGCGGAAAGCAAGCCATGTGACCTTGTAGTTGGACTCCATGGTACGTCGAGCTTATAATCATGTGTCACGCTGTTTTTGCTGCAATGGCTTGTAGTGTCAAAAGTGGTCCACCTTAAAGAGGTACAAAGTATAGACGTTTGTAAGTGGGGCCCTGGCCTAGCATTCACCTACATTGCGAGGTAGGACGTTCCAACCGGGATGTTTGCTGCCTGTAACCACACGACCAGCTTGTGCCTAGCGATTGTTCGAGCTGATATATTATACTGATATATTATCCATACTGATATATTAACTAAATGCAAAACAATTACCTGGCAGGCATTATATTTTTAAACAGGCTAGGTCGACTCCTCATTTAGTCGAAGAAGTCTATGCGTAATAGGACAATACGAACAAAATTATGGGTTAGAATTCCTTTCGCACCCCCAAACTGATGTGTTTTTGAAGGTAAGATAAACAAGGTACTTGATTTAGAAAGTGCCTCAGCTGTACAAATGCATATGCACTAAGGGCACTCGCCAAGCCTATTCTCCTCAGCTCTGTCCAGGTTAAGCCGAGTTAGAGTATGGGAGTATACGCTCACTGACAGAATGATAAAGGCAGGGAGAGGTCTTAGTTGTTCTGCCACCAGCCCCCCCTGCTACCTTCGATGACGTTTCAGCGTCTCATGAGCCTCGAGTGAGCACGTCCATTCAAAGCGGGGTGAAAAGTAGAAGCGCGTGCTGGAGGAAGCCCAGCCATTCTGTTTTTGACATCGGCTATACTAGATATTTTTAGTATGACATATTTTTAAGTGAGTAAATGTATTGCAAATATGCAGTCCACCTTTGACCATAATACAGAATTTTGATAAGGATAACAACAGTCTATGCGTATTGCCATCCACCATTTTCCAAAAAAGTGCTCCTGCCTATCGGAACATCTACTTTGGTGCGCGAGTGGGTTCAGGACTGAGAGGCTAGAAAACAAAGCGCTCGCAAGGCTTGCCTGGCCCTTTCAACCATGCGGGTACATTCGTCGCAAATACCCGATTTCTAGCAAAAAGTTTTTAGAATGAGCAAATCCTGTCCACGCCCGAGGTAGACCACGGAATCGTGATTCCCCCATATTGTGCGAATCCTCCTTTAAACTGCGGTACAACCTGCAAATGAACTCTGTTGTGCTGCGGCACGCGTCCATGCTGCCTGCTACAGAGGAACACCACTGTTTGTGTTGAAGACGACATCCCACAACGTACAGGCTACAACGTTTAATGAACCAAGATAAAATTCATATCATTCAATAGACACAGATAGGCTCACAAAGGGATGACACCATGATTGTTGTTGTTGGTTTTACTCTTGCATACAAACAAAAGTGACCTCCTCTTTTCTCCGATGTACAGCAAACCCCTTATTTTTGTGGCCCCTATTTCTTCTCAAATTGGTCACAGAGGACGTAATCGCGGCCACTAAATTTTGCAAAATTAAAGGCCGCAAAAAATAAGGGCTCGCCAACATTAAAGGGTTTACAGTACTTCCGTGTGTCACATGATGTTAACATTTCAAGAAGGCTGAAGGAATTGGTTTAAAAAAATTGGCCTATGTAAAAAAAAAATGCCCTTCTCCACATTAGGCACGCGAGGTTCTTTTGCACTCCCTATAAGGTGGCAGATTTGTTTCGGCAGAGCTTTTGGTAAAACGCAGTCTCAAAACTAGATATACTTGGCGTCAACTATTTTGTGTTGCATTGTAAAGGCTAGAGTAGCTTCTACAGTGCTTCAGCTCAGCACTTTTGCGAGAGCATGTGGTTTAGTGTTGCATCTCATTTGCATGGTCTAGAGAAACTAGAGCTGACAAAGTTGGGAGCATTCCGGAATAACAAAACGCCGACTATAGAAGCATTGAGAGATGCGCACATGCGAACTGTGCATTTCTTAAAAGTGGATTCGAGCAAAGGTAAAAACAATATGTGTACTTACGGCGGCCGTACTTGCCAACCTCAAGCATGATAACTTGTCCCTCGGTAGCACCATCCAGTAAGAAGCACCAGCAACACGACTCCTGGATTGAATGACGACCCGCCTCAGGTCTTGGAAGAAGATCCGAAACACTGCTTTAGGCCAGATGTTGTACCTGGTGGGGCAAGGGCTAAAAGTAGAAATTAACAAATTTATTTCAAGTGATACATTCCTATAGCATAAACTCTAGGATAGCAGGATTTTTGAAGTCAGTGATGTGTTTTAATTAAACATAGAAATGGTTGGTTTATATGATGAACCAGCAGCCCCCGTTTTGCATAAGTGTAACGCAGTGTCTAACGTTAGGTCCGACGGAACCCGAAATAAAAATTAAAGTTACCGTATTTATTTGAATATAAGTCGACCTTTTTCTTTTTTTTTCGGAAATCGTGACCAAAGAATTTCAACCTACCTGCAAATTGTCGCCGCAAAGCGGCGTAAGCGCAGCGCGGCGTATAGCTTAACGCGCGCCCCCGTTATTCACTAAAACATCGATTCGCTCAAATGTCGCTGTTCGCTAAAACGTCATTCACTCATGTGATATGGACCTGTCATAGGGGTAGGCAGAGCTCTGAATCAACAATCGCGACGCGAGAGCCGAGTGCGCTGTGATTTGGCCGCCCCCGCTCGCTCCGTTGGCTCGCACTGTAGCGTATGCTTTCGAGTGCCGATTATTTGACCAAGATACAGCACGCCGCTTTGTCGCCGCGAATCATTTGTCCGAATGCCTGCGAAACCGTAACACCGTTTGGCACATCCAACGCTGCGGCGCCTGGCAACTGCACGCAGCGGCGCGCAGTTGTCTGCACTTGAAAAAGGTTGTTTGCAACAACCGCTTAGCAGATAGATTAAGAAGGCATACCATAAGCGCATACAAGCCGCTACGTTGGGCCACCGGTGCTTGCGAAGGGCTCGCGCCGCAGCGCGCAGCTGTCAGGCGCCGCAGCGTTGCATATGCCTCAGCTTCGCAAACATTCGGACAAATGGTTCGCGGCGACAAAGCAGTGTGCTGTATGTTGGTCAAGTAAGCGGCACTCGAAGGCATACGTTACAGTGCGAGTCAACGGAGCGAGCGCGGGCGGTCAATTCACAGCGCACTCGGCTCTGGCGTCGCGATTGTTGATTCAGAGCTCTGCCTACCCCTATGACATGTGCGCGGGTGTTCATAAACGGCTCCTCTCGACTGCACGCGGGTCAAATTGAACCAAAGTGAACAGCTAACAGCGCGATAGGAATCGGTAGCAACGATAGTACTCACAGGTAGGTCGGCACTCCCGTGTCGAAAAAAGGCAAAATAAAGACACAAATAATATATATATACATATACAAGAAATATCGCGCGCATAAGAGAAAAGAAGCACTTAGAAGCAATAAAAAATACACTTGAACACATAAAAATAGGTAATGGAATCGAAAAACAGAGGATTAAGAGGAGGCAAGCGACAAGGCAATGCGATCTCAAGGCAGGGCGGCCAGGCGAGGGACAGTCTCTCCGACAATTCCTCGCGCGCGGGCCGGGGCGCTTGGGAAAATAGCAAATCGTGTATTACTCTAGCTCAAAATTGTCACGAACACTTGGCACACATGTTTACACTGAAGCGCACCAAACATAATTTAAAAGTAGAACGAAAACGGGACGAGATTCACTTACCGCTTCACGGAAACACAGACACCTTCGGATCCTAAGCCTAACGGGCGAACTACGAAGTCTCCGGCGATCGGACGAGGCAAACCAGCCGCGTTGTACTGACCCAGGCTGACCACGCCTGGTTGCACTATGTGAGGCGCCGTCGAGTTGAGAACCAGAGTCGCGCCAGAAAAGGACCGCAAAACATCTGTCTTGCGAAACGTAAAGCGAGCCGACGACCCTCCCGCCGCTGCACCTTCACCTTCTCCGCGACGATGGGAAGCGGGCAAGCCGAAGCCGGGAAACTAGGCGAGCCGGGGAGCCGCGGCAGCCACTGGGCGGAAGCTTTACATTTCGGTTTCGCTTTTCGCCGACGCCGGATATCAGTTCCGGGGTGGTGGGTTTGCGGATGCTTGCGGCGGTTGCGACGACGGAGCCACGAAAAGACGACGAGTTGGCCGAGTACGAGTGACGGTCCATGGGTACGAACAACGGGCACTTTGCCGCTGTCGATCGGTGATGCGCTCGGCTTGGTGTCACGATCGGTCTGTTGCCGTGCACGGGCTTTGCTATGCGGCACGGTTGGTGCGGCTGTCGAATACTTGTGGAGCACATTATTCGAGACAGTCGCCCCAAGACGTCGCCGTGAAGAGTTGACCGAGGAATTTGTGTGAGCTCATGCGTCGGTCTATGTTCCGTTTCGATATGTAGGGTATATGTAACGATACCGGTGGTAGATGTGTGACGTTTTTGTTGGAAGATGGCGGTCGCCTTTCTGCATGTATGATTTTGTGATACCGGTGGTCTTGTGGTATAAGCGTTTGTTGGAAAGATGTCGGACGCCTACGTCATCGGACGCAAAATCATACCAGCTTCACCGAATCATATCGGCAAGAAACTGGCTGCCAGTATAGAACGAGGCGGAGCCATACCGGCGCCGGTATCTTCAGTTATGCAAAACGCCATACCAAACTAGCTGCATCCACAATAACAAGGAATTATGTTGGCATCATACCAGAACCGTACAAGCCGCAGGTATGTTTCTTGTACGTTTTTCCAATAGGGTTGCATCAAATATTCTTACACCAATTTCCTCACCAATTCGTTATATTGAATTTTATGCGTTAAGGACTTGGAAGGTAAAAGTGGCTGCCGATTTTTGTTTTAAGCTTATACTCACTCCTAAACACCATGGATTTTCTTGTAGTCGCTCGGTAAAATCTAATATTGGAACTTTTATGTAGTTTTCAAAGACAGTAGTTGAGTCTCGAAGACAAGTAGGGGCCATCCAAACTGATTGTTTGAACGCATCCGACCTCATGAGAGTCTATTGTTATTGAAGTTATTAAAGCTTGGCCTTGTCTCTGGCTTATGTGGCTGGTTTGCAAGCTATCTCTATGGTTGCTAGAGCACATTACCTTACATTGGCAAACATCGTTTCCTTACGTTTTAAAACCCGAAGTACCATAACAGTTGAACTTCGGAGCGCTACTGTTTACCCTCTTCGTAAATGGCCTTGAATATAGCGTTGTCAAATAAGAGGTGCTTTATTTCGCCGATGACGCAAAGCTACTTTGTAGTGTTTGCGCGTCAGCGGACTGTAGGCTCTTGCAGCTTATCATTCATGATCTGAAATTTTTTTGTAAGGAGGATACGTTGTCTTTGAATCCAGTAAATCTAAGGTTGTTTGGCTTTCACGAAGGATACAATTATTTTGTACTCTTATCAAATAGAAATCTACCACATAACAAGGTTTTTGGCTCTGCGAGATCTCAGAGTGCTGGTTTATTTTTACACGTTTTGCACTGCTAACATTGAAAAGAATTTTCAATCACTGATTGCGGCTTTAAGGTGTAATCTCTTGCAATAAACGATAAGTCAAGGGGTATTCCTGTATTTTCAGGACTTTTCCTAGTTAGTTTTGTAAATGATAGAATTCGCGTCTAGCTTGTGAATTCCAGAAATGTGAGTCAAACGCTTGAATATTTGAATATGTCTAGCAACGCTTTGTCCGGCTTGTGAGTAATAACCATATCGAAGGACAGTTTGACTGCGATTATTTACCTATTGTGGAAACTTTTACGCTCTCGCTTCTTTATGTAAGGTTGTTAGTTCGTGATATGGGGCTTCTTTACAAAATAACTAATGCTACAATTGACTCTTCTGTTCTACCTAGTAATTTTATGTTCAATCTTCCTCAACGTCAATCCAGATTAAGGGAACATTTCATCTCTTATATGTGCATTCTGACACGTCTTTTTCTAGGACTCAGCATATGTACAGTAAGTCGGACAATACGAATCTTAATTATTCTGATACTTTTTCAGTATGCAAAAATGCTTTACTCAATTGTGATAACTAAGATGTGACAATGTTGTTTTTATAATTTATGGGAGTGCTCTCTTATGTAAAGGTAACAGCTGTTTGACAACGAACGATCGAAATACGAGGGGCATTCATAAAGTTCGTATTATTGTCACGAAGGAATAGGGATTCAAAAATTAAACTCGAGTAGGAGTTGAGACTTTCTCTACATATTCGCCACCAAACGTTACCCACTTTTTCCAGCGATGCACCACATACCGGAGGCCATTCTTATAGAACTCCTCGTTTTGAGTGTTCAGCAATCACTTGGTTGTTTCAGCAATCACTTGGTCGCCGTCTTTGAAATGCTTTCCTCTTATTCGGCCACACTGGAATCGTCTGCGCCAATTAACCAAAGTGTCATAAACTGGGGTGTTGTCCCCGAACAACGCTCCCAGATTGGAATGAATATCCTTGCCTTTTCTTCCCTTCAAATAAAAAAAAAAAAAAAAAAAAAAAACGGATCACTGCATGTGCTTGGCACCGACGGGGGTGCCATTCTCGTTTCGACTCTCTAGCGGCGTTCCGAGCTACTATAGCATGCGATGTTTATACTGTGCGGAAACTAGAGGGACGCACGCTCGAGTTGATGCCTGTTTTGTTCCGTTTTTTTTTCAATTTTTTGTGTCGATAATACGAACTTCATGAACGCCCCTCGTATAATTAATATATGATACTAGAAAATATAGTGTGGCATGCGTCTGAATAAACACTGTTCCGAAACACTTTCAAGCAATTTGGGTCTATTGTTTACAAAATTCATTTTTATTTGCTTCAACTTTTCGTTAATGTATCGAATTCCAATTTGTTAAAAGTCTCCATTTTTAGAAAATGGAGGTAGAAAAAAGATCAACTTATTGGTTGCTTGGGAAGCCTCTACCGCCTGTGGTTCATAAGGTAACAATACCAGGAAATCAATATTTTGTATGTATGACACTCATTAATACTCGAATTGTGCCGTCCGCGAGTTTTATTGCGGACGGTCACAAAAATTGAACAACCCGAAAATAAATATACTGTATATATTTATACATATATTTTTAATTCAATACCTGGCACTTTTGGGGATCTGTCCTACTGTTTACTCGCTAGAAAGACACGCAAGGGAAGCAATAAAAAACACACCTTTACTGGTTATCGGCCAGTCTTCGAATGTCTTCCGCCGAGGCTCTGGTGCCCCACGCACGCAGTTGTTCGAGACATCGCGCATGACCTCGCGGTATTGCCTGTTGCCCCGTGCCAGTCGCACGCTTCTGCCGGTCACCGCGGAGCGTCATTGCACGCCTTGTTATTCGCTTGACACATCCCCCCCCCCACACACACACCCGTAGTTAAGAACTGTTCTCAAAATTGTTCTTCGTCGTCGATATTAATGGCGACCGCCGCAGCGTCTGCTGGCAACGGGTGTGCGTGGCGTAGGGGGCAGAGGAGAGCAGGACGGAGCCTCCTGATAACTGCAATGGCGCGTGCATGATTGTCCTCCTTTATCCTTTCGAGGTGTAAGATGGCTGCCCTTGCGGCGGCTGCCGACACCCGTGAGCAGTGAATTGCCCCAGCTCTGTGGGTACGGCGGTGAATTTCTGGTACCACACAGTGCGGGCACAGAAGTCGGCGCTCGTCCTCAGTGTAGCTGTGTAGCGGGTTCGCGGCGCGGTGGGTGTTCCTCGTGGAACCTCTGAAAGTTTTGGGCACTTGGGCGTCCATCTCGACTGTCAAGGGGCGTGGTTAGTCCTGCCAAGTGAGGCTGGACGACCAGGCCACTGGGTGTCCCTGGTCGTTTAGGGTACCCCAGGTGGCCGTAAAGCGCCGGTAGGATCGTCTCGATCCCCGGAGGGTCGTGTTGTTTGGGATGTCCGTTCCCTTCGGCTGGTAGTAGCGCCTGGGTCTCCAGTGCCGTGGTGGTGATGGGGACCGTCTGGCAGTATGATTGGCTTGCGGCATGCTTGGAAATCAATAAGAAAACAAGATGTCAGTAATGTTCATTACAAACAAGGAAAACATCTACATAAACACAGCAATAGGTGAGCTAAGCTTGCGAGAACATTCAAATGTATACCGCTCATAATCGCGCACAATCAATCAAAATAGGCGGAACACTGATGTTTCTGGGCTTAACCCATAGCAATCTCTTTCCCTATAATCTTCGTCTTCGTCACCAACATTGAAGTCTTCGAGGGTGTAGACGGTAGACTAAGTACCAGCCAGATCAGCAACACTTCCCACCTGCGAGAGAAGTTCATCAGTCGAATCATAACCCTGTTTGAGGTTGGTGACATGAACAGGTCCCGTGAGTCAACGAGATTCACAATCGACGATCGTGTATGTGAGGCGTGAAGCTTTCTCACTTAATTTATATGGGCCGTCCCACCTATTAGCCAGGGATGCCGTGAAACCTTTGGCGGCGTAGCTGAGTGGATGTGTCCGGCGCAGCATCAGGTCTTCAACTTGAAATTGCACGTCCCGGTGACCTCGGTTGTACTGTTCAGCCTGCTGTAGTCGGGAGACAACCGAACGCTTCCGAGCATCACGATCGATGTCCCTAAGTCTGCGCTGTAAACGTCCTGCAAATTGGCCGTGGGAGCGAGAAGCACCTAGATCTTTAGCGGAGAAGTTGTTTTCCAGTGGGAAAGTCAGCTCCCTGCCGAAATCCAGGCGCGCGGGCGTAAATGCGGTAGATTGGTTAACCATGGTTCGGGTCGCGAAAGCGAGTTCTAGAAGCTTCGCATCCAGATCACGCTGGCGCTCGGTGTGAGCCATCACCATTGACTTCAGATTTCGGTTTACCCGCTCCGTTTTGTTTTCTTGCGGGGGGTAGGGAGGTGTCCGTTTGTACTGCATGCCAGAGGCAGCACAGAGGTCTGCGAACATTCTGCTAGTAAACTACGTGGCGTTATCACTAAATAATCTGGCCGAGAATCCGAATCGCGTGCACGTCTCCATTAGGCATGACAAGGTATTTTGTGACGTCAGTGCTCTCAAGAAAAATAACTAAACCCACTTGCTAAACTGGTCCGTGACGACAAACAAGTGCTGGTTGCCACGAAAGCTGCGTGCGAAAGGGCCAATGGCATCCACGACAACGCATTCCCATGGGGGTCGACTCACAACTGCCTGCATCGGACCAGGGGTTGGCCTAAACGCGGTTTGACTTTCTGACAAACCGAGCATGACTGCGCGTACCTCAACAGATCCTGACGAATGCCTGGCCAAGTAGCAGTGCGGCTTAACTACTCAAACCTCTTACAGCCACTACTGTGACCGGCCAAAGCGGTGTCGTGGTAATACTTAATAAAAGACGTGCGAAATCGGCGAGGTATCACGGCTCGAAACGGAGTATTTTTGGGGTCACCCTCCTCGTCGTCTATCTGAGGTATATACCATTGTAGGAGACCATTATCAGCGAGCAGGTACAAATGGAAGCCCGTGTCAACTGATCTGCTGTCACGTCCGGCTCGTGTAGTCAACCATTCGGATATTCGACGATGAAGCCCATCTATTTGGTCTGCTGTCCGAAGGTCGTTTCAACTGGTCAGCGTGCCCCATCGCGAGTCATCATCTACTGCAGTTACGATGTTTGCACCATTGTGCACGTGTTGTTTACCGAGAGGGGCACTAAACAAAGCGTCAGCGACTTTGTTTTGAATACCGGGTTTGTGTAAATTTGTGTAATATTATTTCTGTACCGTGAGTGCCCATCATGCCTAGCATCCTGCTAGATTCTGTAGCCTTTGTAACCAGGACAAGGCGGCATTTTCGTCCGACTGGATTAAAAAACGTGCAACATCAAGGTTCATGTTAAATTTCTGCAGGGCAGTAGTAGAAAATGCGTTCCACCTCAAACACCGACCAATCACAGTGCAAGAAGTTGGGGTGAACTTCCATCCGACCAATCACAGCACAGGAGGGCAGGGCTTCTTCCCCCTCTACCATTCCAGTGAGGAATGAGAGACCGTGGGCATCGATGGCCATGCCCACAGCGATCACCGACATAGATTGCCCCGCCCAGGCGGCGTTGGCCGGTGGCCAGACGGAGTTCGTAACCACCCACAGTGTACACGATCATCCCAATAACCAATAAATGCTAAAATATATGTTTCCAAAAATAGCACTTGTTTCTGAAATAGATATGTTTCCGATATTATGGGTATCTAGTTTTAGATATCGATGCCCGGCGCAATGTCTGATGTTGGAGCGTGCGACCAGTTAGCAGGAATCCTATTCTATTCAGATATCAGAAACATCTGCTTCTGATATTTGAATTTTTCGGCAGGCGTCGAACCAGCGACCTTTCGTTCAGTAGCCCGACGCGGTATTTCTCCGCAATGGATGCAAGTGTCTCTTTTGTGCTTAGACGCCGTGTGCAATCGTGGGAAGTGCGAGGACTCTCCGCTCTGTTACACTATGTCAAGCTCGGATTATAGCTGGTGATTCTTCCACAAGGTGGCGCTTGAGGGCGCCTCCAGACCAATCAGCGTACTTTAAGTCCTTCTACCTCGTTGGCTAGCGTGATAGTGTGGGCCCTTACAAAAATGTCATATATGGACTTATATTAAAAAATGCAGATATGAATATATAAGGAATTGGGCAGATATGGCCAGATATGCATAGTCAGGCCGTATCTGGATGCATAAAGCCATATCTGCCCAATTCCTTATATACCCATATCTGCCCAATTCCTTATATGCAATATATGGACTGCTTTATATGATCCCGTGTTTGGGCCTGGCAAATAAGGTACCCACCCCATATATAGCAATTTTCATGCGATGCTCCTTCTAGCATCACATGAAAATTATTTCCATGGGGCAGGTGCCCTATTTTCCAGGTCCAGCATGGGATCATATAATGCAGTTCTGTGAATATCCACAAAATATACATTTAACTGCTATCTCACACTGCCAAACATGTATTTAAGGACATTGTGATGGTAAGTGGTTTGTGTGTTTAGGGTGTTAATAGAAGTATGGAAGACACAGGATGCGTTAGGGAATATTTCACTATTGCGATATCAACATCAGAAGAAAAGAAAAAACAAATATTTACACTGCGGCTATTTACAGAATGTCATTGTACGAGTTGTCTCGCTCACAGTTTTTTTTCCCTGGTCGCATGGATGGGTATATAGTGCCGAAGGAGGGTGGAGGGCTCGTCGTTGATGGGCTCGGCGGCAGTTGTTGGTAGCCTGGAGCGTCTGGTTCCCGGAGATGTTGGTGAACCCGGTCGCTGGAGTTGTCTTCAGCGCCTCACGTAGTCCAGTCGGCCTCAGGCAGGCCGGCGCCTTGACCACGAGAGGAGGCGGGGACAGAGTCGGGCCTCTGACGCCTGGTCACGTCGACGCAGGTCCGAACAGCTGTTCGCAGCTTCGCCTTCTGAGACCAAACTGTGCTCGCGCTCTTCTCGAGCCCCTTTTCAAAAACCGCGCCATTCCTCGCGCCTCTATTTTTTCCAAGTTTTTTTTTCTTCATTGTCTTCGTTGTGGATCACCCATCACACAAGATTTATCTAAAGAGTATAAACCCTTAGCGATCTCAGAGAGCAGCAAAATGTATACTTTGTAAATATTCATAGAAATCCATCTGCAGATGAAATTGCCCCACTGGGCAGCTGACCCATTTGTCAGGCACAGCTATATAGTTTGCAAAAAATCACAATATGCAACAAACATAGAACTTTATTTGATACTTTCATGAAAAAGGGGACGCCCTGGCGCCTATCAAGATAGCGGCCATATCGATGATTGACAATACTGTGGGATATAAGTGTGATTCAAGATATAATTTTGTTTAAGAGGCATTCATAAAAATCTTTATATTGAATTCTATCCAAACAGGGGAACATGACTGCAACTGTTATTAGATCAATTCAGTTGTGGAATTTTCCTTTGCATGTCAGGTTCTAAGGGCACACGCTCATCCTCTATTTTCAAAATTCTGAAATATGCATTTCAGCATGTGTAAATTATCTAGTGCATGACTTTTCTACTTAGATGAAACAACATATCTCCTGCAGGTCTAGGTCTATACGCATTCCTTAATATATTTACCTTAAATCCACCTGGAAATCTCGAGATTTTCTTAAAAATTGGGTTGTCTAATTATGCGACCCTTATTCACATATGAGGCAATTCAAAATTAGGATCCATAATGTCTCGGGTGGGAACGAGTTTCTGAAATTCTGAAGTCGCATACCAGAAGTTAGAGTTTGCAATGATTTCTGACGGAAGAGAGCCGCATGCAGAGCAAACTCTAAACCGAAACCATGCGGATGACTCTCGAAATCACAGTAAACAAATGGTAAGCCCCAGCATTAACCGCTGGAAGTGAAGATATGTGCCCTCTCTAGATCCACATGAGGCTTAGTAAAAAAATCAGTTTCGTTAACCTTACCTAATTTTAAAAAATGAGGTGATAGGCATGGGGATGGCTCAGCAGACGTTAGGTAAGCGTATAAACATCACAATAAGTTTACTAATTAATAAAATCTATTACTTCACTTAGTAATAAAGGCCTAAAGAACCATGTTGCAACTACAGTTTTAAAGGGAAGCTACGGAGGTTCTTGAAAAAAATGAGTTAGAAGTGAATTCTAGTGTATTTTTACCCCGTGAACCCGAGTACCCAAACCATTTGCTGCGCAAGTATTGTTAAACGCGAAAAAATGCGAAAGACAGTCGTTGTTTGTGACGTCATCGACGGATCTTTTGGCTGCCCAAGGCTAGGGAGGCGGGGCTTCAACCCTATTTTGAAATTGCTCGTATGGCTCTCCGGCGCGATTCGCAATGAAACATAATTGTGATATCTGTTATTCTAAAGGCCAAATGAACGCAATTCAAGTGTTTTTTCTCAAATGCAGAAGTGCCCCATCTTCCCTTTAAAAAGCCATCATTAATGTCTAACCTAATTGAAACAACTTGCAAACGCAATACTTTCAGATATTCATTGTTCAAATTATTCTTTTTTGTTGCCCAGGCTACGAATCAAGCACTGCAATGGATGCAGGATGTTGTGCGGATAATGGTGCATAAAAGAGCGACATGCTGTGAAAGACTTATTTTTCACAGGCTCAATAATTTGTGATTTAGGTCAAAGCTGAAGTTTTAGTTCTAATTTTTGCGAAGCGGTGGGATTTTAATATAGATTCCAATGTGTGTACATTTTACAGGAATTGTTCACGGGACCAATTTTTCACGAATTGTAGGCGATTCGCGAAAATTAGGTCCCCGTGAAAATTAAGTCGTTTACAGTAGTCATTTCGGTCACACCATACTATCTTGCAAGTGCGACATTGGCGCATCCACTAAACACACGCTGCTGAGATAGTGGCCCGATACCGAACCGACCACGTCGCCTCCTGTGCATCATTAGCGGTGCAACTTCTTGATCGCTCTCAATTTTTTTTATCAGGCAATGAAAGGCAAAATTCTAGCGATTAATATATGAAGGCTCGTCGCATTTTCCAAATTTTCTTAATTAGCCTTTAAGGGAACATGGGGCGATTGTATATTGGTGAAACATTTGAATGCGTTCATTTGGCCTTTAAAATAACAGATACCACAATTACGTCTCAATCCGACGCGCTGTGGAGCCATAAAACCACTTCCAAAACGGGGCCGACGCCCCGCCTCCCAGCCTTGGGCAGCTAAAGCTCCGCAATGACGTCACGACAATGACTGTTTTTTATATTTTCTCACATTTAACAATACATGTGCAGCAAATGGTTATGGTATTTGGGCTCACCGCGTAGAAAGACTAGAATTCACCTCTTAACTCTTTTTTTTCAAGTACCTCCATATCTTCGCTTCAACAATGGCTCTTTTAAAATTGCAGTTGCAACATAAAATAAAAAGTTAAAAGAAGGATTAAAACAGACTTGCTGGTATGTCTTTTTTTTAAAGAGTACAGCACTGCTGTTAAAATATGACTGGGGTTGGGGCGCTGTCCAACATACAGCATCCATGGAAAATTCCACAAGTGAGATGACCAAATAACTTACCGCGGTACTGCTGTAGCTGAAAGTAGGGAGTTGCGGCAGTTATTCATTCACCAGTGGAGACTTCGTCAAGACCAGGCGGCACTTGTTGCTGCTTCTTCATCTCTGACCTTAGTTCAGATAGTTTTGTCCCCATGGAAAGAAGAATGATCTTTTCAGAATATTCCCATCCTTTTTTCTGTGCGATATCCTTTGTGTACGCTGTAAAGGAGACAAGCAATAATCAACACATATATGCCATTGACTAAACCTTAAAGGGGCGGTGCAACGATTTTATGATTAAAAGAATTTGCATCTTGACATTTTTAAGTTGTTTATCGTGTCCCGGAGGATAGAGAAAACACCTCCTTCATTAAAAATGTTGCGATTCCGCTGCACAATCGCAAAGCAAAAGTCTAGCTTTTTCGCCCACCTGCAGCCCCAAGTGGCAGCCGAAGGAACTACGGCGAAAAGATTACGTGACCTCGCTCGGCTCTAAGCTGCAGCATAACGCCGGCTAATGTCAGCAGAGAGAGGGAGAGGAAGCGTCCTCCGAGATAGCACACGGGAACCTACACGGCACTCCGAAGGACGTCACTGGGAGTGCGACCAGGTGTGACCCTGAAGGCTGGGAGTGAGTTGAGGGGTGCCCAAAATGCCAATATTTATCTTTTTTTTACGCAACAACTAGGACACGCAGGCGAAATTGGTTTTCTGTTCTTTACTTCAGAAGTGTCAGAGGGCAACTTCCACAAATCTTTGACCGAAGTCCGGAAATCGTTGCACCCCCCCTTTAAACTGTGACATATACTTCTCTAACATATACAGTAAACTTTCATTAATTCGACCTCGACGGGACCTTGAAATTTGGTCGAATTATGCGAATGATAAAATTAAAAAAGGACAGAAAAGCGGTTAAAATTAAACTTCCTTTTAGTGTCCAAAGTACTCACAAACGGTTTCTGCCGTCTGCGCTTAAAACGAGTGTCCAAAAGCATGCTCCGGAGAGCAGCGTAACTAAACGTCAAATCAACAAAAAATGGCGCACAAAAAAAGAAAACAAAAAACACGAAAAAAGTAAGTTTTATGAGCCCACTTTGGCGCCGAGCAACCAAACTGTCGGCGACAAAGAAAAAATTTTTTTTTAGCCTTTTCACTTTGCAGTGGCTTTTCAGGCGAGCGATCTGCTCTTCTTTTGCAAAAGAATCTAAAGCGCTCGACGCAGTATAACTTTAGGCGATAGCGGCCTCGCGGCAGTTACGAAACCATTTGCGCTGCTGTACATTTCACCGCTCTTCTTCCCCCAAAGAAATGTTGCCGCAATTGATGAGCGACGGCGGCAAGCGAACAACCGGCAAACACAACACTCTGGACAGCTACCACCATCTAGGAGCGACAACGGCAACAAGAGTTCTGTGTCGTCCTGGGGAAAGTAACCCTTAACAACTCCGCTGTAGAAAAAAAAAAAACAGAAAAGAGAACCCGCGTTTTCTGACGCGCAAGTTGACTGCACACGATGCTACAGAAAAGCGCTTTGAGAGCGCACGCTGAAAAAGCTTTACAAGCGGACTTTAACGCCAGCAACCAAATCGTCAAAAAAAAAAAAGGAAAAGATAATTTGCATTTTTTGGCGCGCAAGATAGACCGCACACAATGCTACAGAAAAGAGCTTCGAGAGGGCGCGCTGTCTCCGCGCCCGACCACGTGCTATGTTCTCCGTGCTACTCCCCGCCAGATTGGCTGCGCTGGCTCGTGTTATTCGCTACGGTCCATCTCAACGGCGTAGAGGAGCCGGCGCATATTTGTGCACGTTCGGCTTCGCAGCAAAGGGCCCGAGCTTTGCCGTACGTTGATGGATTTTTTGCCGTGGTGCCGTGTAATGTGAGCCCGCGCACATCCGCTCGGGACGAATGATCCGATGGTGAGTCTTCCCGAGTTCGAACTATCAAACTTTTCCTCCCATATAAATAAATGGGCGCTCGCCGGGACTTTTGAACAAGATCGAATTAAACGAAAGGTCGAATGAACCGAGGTCGAACTAACGAAAGTTTACTGTACGTGTTATAAGCTGTGTGGATTTTGTACATGCGACGCCTGTTCAAAAAGAAATAGATTTTGTACAACATATGACGCCTGTTCACAAAGAAACGAAACAATATGTGTAATACCATAAGACGACCCAGTGGAGTGGCGATGCGACGTCTGTCAGCGACATTCTATCAGAACCGCAGTTCCGCATGAACGAAAATGCTATATTTACCAATCTAGCCAAAAAAATAAATAAATAAATAACATTTAATTTGCAAAAATTCAACGAAATTGGAATAACAAAACTGAAAATATAAAACAATAAAATAAAAAAAGCAAACGTGATGTCACTGATGACATCATGGAGCTAGTCCCCACCCGAATCACCTCCACAAATACTCAGCCTAGTTTCACAAGCAATTATCGTTAATTGAATAAAGCGTTTTGTTCATGATCGAGGGGTCCCAGGTTGGAACCTTGCTGTCACCATCGTTTGGAATTGTTTTTTTTTTTTGTGTGTTTTTTTTGGATAAAGATGCATTACACATTTTGCGATTGGTTTGGCAAGGATATAATTAAAAATGCCACTTTGGAACCAAACAGAAATCAGGAGAGGTGACTCATGCTGATGCTACACAAAGCAGGGAGTTTTCAGATAAGATCAAACAACCATGTCCGGCGACCATTTTTATTTTTGATGAAAAAAATATATTTTGCTGGCTTTATGCCCAGAAGTATAAAACCAATCCTTGCTTTCAGGAAAACATTTGTCTTTTCGAAAAAAATTTGTAAGCACCTTCTCAGTCTCATGCGTGTTTTGCGTATCGCGCGATGTTGACATTTCAGGCGGCTTCCCCCAAAAAACTGTTCTGGCTAGGGGTCTTGAAATATTCACTGACAAATTAAGCATAAGAAGGATTGACAAAAAGTATTAATCACCGAGTAGTAGGGTAATTATTTTGAGAAAAAAAAAATCGCGAACACGGCACATTGCGCAATAACGCTCTTGATTAAAGAATATTTTTCTCCGTATCTATAAAAGCTAAGGTCTTCAAACTTTGCCAGTGTGTTTTCCTGTATATAGCTCATCTTTGCGTAAAATATTGTTGTCCTGGTTAGCGGGAGAAATTTACAAGAACTGCTCACACAGGGGCATTTAACTAAAAATGCATTATTTTGAAAATCATTTAAAAAAAATGCCATCTTTAATTTTCTTTAAACTCTCTGAAATTAACGTTTATAATAGGTACTATAGTAGGTTACAAGTCAAGAAGGTAGCGGCAAATGCCCCTAAAGGGAATCATATATCCCTCCGCCACCTCCCGATCCAATAGCGTCCCATCGTTTCCGTGACGTCGTGGCCAACGCAGGACAGGGTTTTGCCTTGCTTTAAATATTTGCTTTATCAAAAACGACTTTGGGGGATTAGCTTCCCCTTCCGATGGATACAAAGGCCACTTTCAGGGGCTCGGTTTCCTCTCCGACGAATACAAAGGTCACTCTCTTAAAAAAAGGGGGGGGGGGGGGGGGTCGGAGACAAGTTGGCATCACTCTGTAGCCATTATCTATTCATTGAAGCGGAACAAGGGGTGTTTCCAGGGAACTATTCTTTCGACTGCGGATGGATTTCAAACAGTCGCATCACGATTATGGGAGGAGCTTCTCCTACCTTCTTGACTTGTAACTGACTATAACAGAGTCTGTAAAAACATGATGCAATATTTCTGTGGCTTTTAAGTTATAAAACAAGAAACATGGCCAAATTGACGCTAACACGGTTGCCATAAATGGGGCATTCACATACTCGTTCTTCACAATTTCATTATTATTAAAGCGTGTAAAAATGCTAAAGGGTGGTCAGGAAAAGACAAATTGACAGCACAGAGGTGGACAGTAGTTTTGAAGGGAAAATTCCTAATACATTTTCGTACAACCGACCCAAAAATGCTCATGGGCCGGAGCGATCGAGGTGCGCCACCCTCTAACATGCTTCGCTGTGCCTGTTTCAACAGCCGGCGTACAGTGTCTCCGTCTACGCGACGTAAAGGAAGCCACCGGAACGACTTTGCAAACCGATCAGCCTACAACCTTGGCGGTAACATGATATAGGAAGTAGGGCGCGGCAGAACCTGAACCTGCGCCGCCTGTGAGAGCCAATAGATTCACCGCCGTGGAGGCCGCACAATGCGCAGAAAATAAAGATACATAAAAAAAAAATAAAAAATAATTGTGATTGAATGAGATTTTATGTAACTCTTTTTATAAGACAATGATTTGAAGAATCGTGAAGTCTAATTTGGATATGCACATGTGACCTACCTAAGTGATGGTGCAACAAGCCACTTTAAAGGGATGGTGAACTGAAATTTGGATTTCAGAAAAACAATGCAGGAGATGTAGGCGGGACGCTACAATCCCTACAACACTACTCATAAGGCGATATCTCGAATGGACGGCCGTATTTTGAGAAAAAGAGGTCGAGATTGAACAAGGCCGACAAAGCGCGTGACGTCAAGATACCTAGGTTCCTCCTCTCTTCGCTTCGCTCCCTTAAGGCGGCGAAGCCGAGAAGACGCGAGGCCGTTCCCTTTCCTTCTCGGAGAAACATGACGTCAACAAACCTGTCAAATGCGCCTCCTTTTCTTGAAAAATATGGTCATCCGTTTGAGATATCGCTGCATGAGTGATGTTTTGGTGTTTGTAGCATCCCGTTGCACGCTTTTGCCGCGTGTTTTGTGGAATCCAGATTTCGGTTCAGCATCCCTTTAAGAACTAGTACCAACTACACGAGCTGCAGAGCCACAAATACACGTCAGCGAGGTGTATTTTTTCCGCAGCTTGACATGGCAAGAGTGCCTGTGATTGAATCGGGGGTTTTGTCAAGCACCAGACAACGTTGTACAGCCTCCGACAGCCCACCAAGTCGGTGATCAAGTCGGCGTCAGAGATGGTTGCCCAACTGAACACTAAACTGCCGAACGTGAAACTAATCCACCTCCCGAAAACTGACGTCAAAGCGTTCAGGGACATGAAAGCAAAGGACTGGGACTCTGTTTCCATTGTGCGTGGAATTCAGTCTTGTCACTTGTGGTAGTGTACGCGGTCCGACACTTCGCAACCACAGCTGTTTTAGCAAGAACAGTATCCGCAGAAAAAATATATCTTTAAAAGTAAAGTCTCCTATGGCTGCTAAAAGCAGATCGAGGTCGCGAGCTTGCGGTGCCACTGAGAAGAAACGAACAGTGATCACTACAGGCAAACCGGGAAAAAATGTTCCTTTTCGGAGTGCCAGGAGAGCGTCGTGACCGACTCAGGTCAGCGTCCGGCAGAAAGAATTCACGCGACAAGCTCCGAATGTGCGCACAGGATCTTGATTAATTAAACTAGTTTCAATTGTACCACTTTAAACATGTGTTCTTTCTTATCACTATTTAAACGTCAGCAGCCGAGCCTCCCCACGAAGGGTAGGCTCCGAAATTCACTGATCAGAGAAATCTGTATTTAAATTGTTGACTTGTGCTTCAACCTCACCCGTAATTTTTGTCTGAATTCTAATTTTTCCCGAATTCCTGTCACTGTGCTTTCTCTTCACAGACTTCCTACATTTTTCGACCCCTTGCTTGCCCTTGTTTGAAATTGGCAACGCCCTATCTTTCTCCACTCCCGTTACGTCAACTCTGTTTATTTAAAACTCTGTGAAATAAAAAAGAAAAACAATATTGCAAAGCATTTTTGAAGGGCCTGATGGGACAGGTTATGAGCCTTGATCTGTAAAAAGTAGAAGAAAAATTCCGATGGCCTTCATTTTAAACTGATTTTAAATTATTGCAAAATCGGTAACCTGTGTAATTTCAGTGTATTTATGTTAGAAAGGTTATCGTTTTCAATTTTAATGACAGTTTATGCAAATAAAAATCAGACACGTTCAAATTCAAAGCTCTAAATTGCTTCGTAATCAATAATACATGTTTACTTCCTTTTATTTAATGTAGAGTCTCTGCACAAAAAATATTAAACCTAAGACGACAACAGTTTTTCTTTAATAAATATCCAAAAGGACGGTTTCACGAAAGTCGCAAAAACAAGAGCGTATACCGACAGCGACTTTGTGATTTCTTTTTTTTCCTTAAGAGAAATTTTATTTTCCGCAAAAAAAGTTTGAATATGTTTTTGCGCTTGCAGAACAAGTAAAACATACATCCTTTGCTAACAATTAAAAAAAAAAAAATGTCGACCGGACATGGTTTTTCGGTTCTATCTGAAAACGCCCAATACAAACAATCTCAGGCAATTGAAAATTTTTTGCTTTTAAGTATCTTATTTTCTACGCGTTGTGCGGCCCTCCACTGCGGCGGATCTATTGGCGCTCACAGGCGTCGCAGGTTCAGGTTCTGCCGCGCCCTACCTCCTATATCATGTTACCACCAAGGTTGTAGGCTGATCTGTTTGCAAAGTCGCTCCGGTTGCTTCCTTTACGTCGCTCCTGTAGATGGAGACGCTATACGCCGGCTGTTGAAACAGTCACCGCGAAGCATGTTACAGGGTGTGCACCTCGATCGCTCCGGCCAATGGGCATTTTTGAGTCGGTTGTACGAAAATGTATTACGAATTTTCACTTCAAAACTACCGTCCACCTCTGTGCTGTCAATTCGTCTTTTCCTGACCACCCCGTAGCATTTTTAAGCTTTTTAATAATAATGAAATTGTGAAGAACGGGTATGTGAATGCCCCATTTATGGCAACCGCGTTAGCGTCAATTTGGCCATGTTTCTTGTTTTATAACTTAAAAGCCACAGAAATATTGCATCATGTTTTTACAGACTCTGTTAGTACATATTATAAACGTTAATTTCAGAGTTTAAAGAAAATTAAAGATGGCCTTTTTTAAAAAATGATTTTCAAAATAATGCATTTTTAGTTAAATGCCCCTGTGTGAGCAATTCTTGTAAATTTCTCCCGCTAACCAGGAGAACAATATTTCACGCAAAGATGAACTATATACAGGGCAACACACTGGCAAAGTTTGAAGACCTTAGCTTTTATAGATACGGAGAAAAATATTCTTTAATCCAGAGCGTTATTGCGCAATGTGCCGTGTTTGCGATTTTTTTCTCAAAATAATTACCCTAATGCTCGGTGATTAATACTTGTCAATCCTTCCTATGCCTAATTTGTCAGTGAATATTTTAAGACTTGTAGCCAGAACAGATTTTTGGGGGAAGCCGCCCAAATGTCAACATCGCGTGATACGCAAAACGCGCACGAGACTGAGAGGGTGCTTACAAATTTTTTCCCGAAAACAAGGATTGCTTTTATACTTCTGGGCATAAAGCCAGCAAAATTATTTTTTTCATCAAAAATAAAAATGGTCACCGGACATGGTTGTTCGATCTTATCTGAAATCACCCAGCAGACGAAAAGAATGCAGTAACTCACCCAATATGGCAGCAATCCCGCCAAAATGGAGAGGCGGCCGTTGCTCAGAGGGTCTATGCAGCCCCTTTGCCTTGTGTCCCTTGACAGAACACACCAGCAGTGCCTGCTGCGTGTAGATGGCAGTCAGCAGGCTACGGGCAGTGGCTGTCGCCGTCTTGCACGTTGTCTCGATGTTCCACAGTGCGCCTTGCTGGACGTATACTGAAGAGCCCGGCTGTAGCTCGACAACCTGCAAAAGCAAAGCATGAAAATAAACCAGAATATACATTTCATCGCAGAAAAGTTCCGCAGCAAAACAAGATGCAAAACAAGGTACAAAAGGAGAAAAGGTACAGTAGCACTGGATGCAAAAGAGGGCGTAAAGACGACGGCAATTGGAATGCAGACTTCCCAAAAGACGTGCATACCAACATTTCCTCAATCAGGGTGCCTAGCAAATTATATTTTTTAAATTCCCCGACTTCTCTAGGTTTTCCCACACAATTCCAGGTGAAATTCTTGACCACTCTTGACCACTTAATCTCGGCAAAAAGTGCAATAAGACTCCCAAGCCGCTACGACTGCCACATCATGACACGGATAGTATGGGACGGTTGACGGTCCAGCGTTCATCTTCATATCGCCGACGGGTGTCCAGTCAGGATACATTGAAATACAAACAGCGGAGCGGGGGGCTCTTGGTGCATGCTGCGTCACGTGGGGCAGCATGTTGCCTGGCAACTTCCCAGGACATGAAGTCGGAGCGGGGGAGCGTTCACTACCCACAGCATACTCTGCGAGTTCCCAGGCGACCTCCGGGAAGCCCAGAATGTTTTCAAAACCGTGAAACACTTGTTCGTAGTTCATTGTATCCTGACTGCACACAGAGCAACATTAGCAGAACAAGGACAGATAACAGCATGGTTACAGTAAGTAGTCATGTTACCCGTCTTTCTAAAATCTACCTGTATGGCTAATGTCTGCTACATCACATTTTACTGATTATTCTGAGGTTCTTGATTATTTTCCTTAATTGTTGCTGGGTCGATAAACTCATTGAGGATGCATTAACACTTCCCCTACCAAGAGAAAAATTACTATTTTGTGGCATTTGTTGGGTGAAACGACACCTGCCGACAAACTGCCGCAGACGTTCCGGGATGCTTTCGCCGATCGCAACTCAACTCTGAAATCTAATGGCCTGACGTCACCGTCAGAAACTGACGGAAGATGCACCAGAGTTGCAAGATCTGCCATGCTTGCGAGTGCGTGGCCCTGGCTGTCATCAACGTCGACGTGCCATCGGTTTCACGATGGGCTTAAAAATTGCTGCCATGCGGAAAGACGAACAATCAAAATAGAAACTGAAAATAGAGTCTCCAAACTGCCTACAGACTACGCAATGTGCCCGGGAAGCTCCGCGAAAGCTTTGCAATTGGTCTCCGTACCCCTTGATCACCGTTCTATGGGCGCGGTAAGAGTTAATTGCTGCGTGTTTCAAGTATACTAAGCTGGAAGTCAGCACTGCATGTGTACTTACGCCTGCATCTTACGTTGTTGTCGCACTTCGCCTTTAGAGATAACCATTGTGCAAAGTTCAGTGTTACCGTTATTTTAGCAAGGCCAGAAAAATAACTAACAGAAAACATGGTGAATTGCTTGTTACGAAAGGGACTAAAAATAGTAGCAGAATTTTTACCGAATACTTCAATAGGCCTGTTGCTGTTTCTTTTGCGGCCCAACGTGTGCCTAAGGAATTGTAGGAATGGTGTTCCATCGGCCGTGTCTCCTGGCTGTTCTTTGTCCAGATCACCTTGACTTGCATGTTCTTTTTTATCTGTCCTAACATATTTTCTTTTAAATACATCAATTTTGTTCTTTATTCGTGTACATTTCATCATTTTTATGCGGCTGTCGACGAATACCATGCCATTGCTGGGGAGGGTACTACTGTCGCCACCACATTCTATCCCGCAATCAGCGCGATTTTTACCCACATATGCAGTTTCCAAAGAGCAGTTCTGAACATCAGTGCACAGGTCATTGCAGTAAGCACAGGAACGAAGTACCAATCAAAAAGCGAAAACCTACTGCTCTCGGCTTTGGCCATTCGCACAACCTAAATAAGACATTGAATATTGTTTGCTCGCTGAAGATGCAGGATGCTGCTTCCTAGCTGTGAATACTTTGCCATTCAAATGCTATGCAAACATCTCAAAGTATTCGAAATGTTAAAGCAGTGTCCTGCATCTTGACCGAGCAAACAATACTTGATGTTTCACTCTGACATTTCGCATAGTGAGAGCGAAGGGCCAAGTCCAAGTGCAGTCAGCCTTCGCTTCACAAGTGCTACTTTGTTTTTGCAGTTACTGCAATGACGTGTAGTGGCGTTCAAAACTCCTCGCTTAAAGCGTCCTACGGGCAAAAAGAGAACAAGCTGCTAGCAACATAGTACGGGGTGGCCAACAGCATACCACTCACTTCCAGAGCGGCGAAAGAAGTGGTGTGGCGTTCGTTGACGCCAGCGGCGAAAATGACAAAACATGAGAGAATGTACATGATGAGGTAAGGTAATTTGGACAGAGCAGCCATGATTCGGGGACGACGGCACACCGTTCCTGAAATTCCCCGGGAACGGGAACTGAAAGCATCTATTCAGGTATACCGAATGGGAAATAAAGTAAACTCCTCATCGCAAACAAATTAGCAATATTTAAAGAGATGCTGAGCAAAAATTTGAATTTCACAAAACAAGGCAGGAGCAACAGGCGGGGCACTACAAACCCCAAAACTTCATTCGTATAGCTATATCTCGAATGGATGGCTGTATTTTTTAAAAAGAAGCGCGTGATTGAACAAGGCCGATAATACTTGTCGCGTCGAGATTCTCATCCCCTCTCCTCTTTACCGTAAATATAGCTAGAATTAAATTTCTATTTCATAAAAAATTCATCTTTTGACATTGTTGTCCTAACCAGACTGTTTAAAACGTGTTTTTTTTGAGGCTGAAGTGGCCTGTTAAGCCTTTTCTGAAAATTCAGGGAGGATCAAGATAAAAATCACACTATAATCACATTGGCATCACTCCAGCTGTAGAGCAGTTGAGTGGAGGCTGGATCACTGAAAGCAGCCGGAGCATGTTCGGCCGCCCTGCTGGGTCCATGTGCAGCGCTCCTCGCTTGTGGGGCTCTTGTAGCTGGCTGCTCACTGTTCGTTTCCACGGGGGGAACACTCTGACTGAACAGTTGCATGGAGGCTGGACCGCGGAAAGCAGCCGGAGCATGTTCGGCCTCCCTGCTGGGTCCACGTGCAGCGCTCCTCGGTTGTGGGGCTCTTGTAGCTCGCTGCTCATTGTTCCTTTCCACGGGGGGAACATGCTGACTGTTAGAGTGGGCAGGGAAGGCCCTAGTGTTCTCGAGGGTCGCTTTGCAGACTGCTCCAGAACTCTCAGGAATAGCAAAATGCAGTCCAGAGGATAAAGCCGTCATCTCCCCTTTCACAGCACCTGCACCAAGCCCGTCATGACGTGGGGCCTCGTGTTTCTCGGTGTCACTTGCGACCTCGTACTCCTGTAGCACAAGGTTCTTGCCGCAGGCCTGGCAGTGCAAGTGCTTGAGCAGCTTCTCTGCTGTTTTTAGGTAGCCGTCCAGCTCTGGATGCAGTCAGAAAAGACATATAGCCATGAACGTTCTATTGTCTTGATCTCCTGTAACATGACCGTCGTTGACCCGACAGCACTGTATACTTAGGATTCTTCGTTTCCGGGTTTTATATTTTCCAAACATCGGGGGGTAAAAATCTGGCGCGTTCTTAGGGTGATGATCGAGAAGAAATTGGGTTTTTTCGGGAACAGTTCTGGAATTCGGGTCTTATTTATCAATTGCAAATGCATGCAATATGTTATTTACATGAACAAAAGTCAACACCGTATATGATATTGCGATGAGCATGGGATCTTTCCACCTTCCGAGCCATCCCGAAGTGAATTAATCTATGGTGAGGTCACGCAAATCTAGGTTTGTAACCATCTAGCAAGCGACTCAGGAAACGCCTTCGAAACAGATCCAGAATTGTTCCTATTTTTTTTGTGAATTCAGCTGATTTGAAGAATGCTTTGTGGGGACGAATTGGGTTTAGCCCAATTTTCACAAGACCTGTTCGGGGGGGGGCAGAACACAGGTAATATCTGGTTTTATCCGGAAACGAAAAACCCTACACGTATTCTGTATGAAAAGGAGTATATGGTGGGATGCAGCCTATACGCTTTCCCTTTTTTTTTTTTGATGCTGCGCCATGGCAGCAACTTGTTCTTTCCACGGGTGAACAGCCAATTAAACGACAGTTCCTTGGAGAATTCAACTGTCAGGCAGATGCTGTGCCAACAATGGTGTGTAAGTGTACGGCATTCCATTTGTTTGCGCGCTAATAGGAGTGTACAGTTCACATGAAACTTGTCTAGGGCGCTCGAGCGATGCGATTTGTACTGCGCGTGCGACGTCTGCCACGGTGTGCTGGGCTTGAAACAGCGTGCCCCTGAGCATGCGCCATCATTGTGCGGCGCTTGGCTGGTGCAAATGTGCAAATGTTAGCACAGACCCTTCTGCAGACTCCACCGGCCACCAGATGAGCACTTGGTGTCGCAAAGCTGGGAAATCAAGGCGCCCAATGTGGCGACCGATGCATCCCCGGCGCCGCATCATTGCGTTCTTATCAGAGGAACTTAACAGTTAACTCGAAATTAGAGCGGTTTCTATCAGCAACATGTCAACATTGTTTAGTTAATCTATCGCCGGAAAAATAATGCAATATTCAAAATTTGTTTTCGTTAGATATGTAGCAAAATGCCTTTGGGGTGCAGCTATGAATGTTCTGGTAGCTACATATTTCCTTGTTTGTGAAAGGTCGCTCACTACTCTAAATTCAACCGTATTTAATTTCTGTTTATCCATAAACTTTTGTAATAGCCCGAATTTCATATCACATCACTACATGTCTGATGATGAACCAACGCGGAGCGAACTGCACGATAAGGAGGAGCAGTGGAAGATAACGAGCGTGGAACATAAAACACATTTTATGTTCCACGCGTGGAACACATTTTAAGTTGAAGTGTGATTCCACAATGATGCGGCGCCGGCGGCGCATGCATTGTCGCCACCCCGAGTCCATTGATATCGCAGCCTGGCGGCAATAAGCGCACCTCTGTCGACAGGTGGAGCATGCAGAAGAGTCTGCGCTAACATTCGCACCTGCCAAGTGCTGCACAGCGGCTGTGGATGCTCAATGGCTCACATCTCGAGCCTAGCGCACACACTGGCAGATGTCACACGCGCTATCCGGAGCACACTGCTAGAGCGCTTTAGACAGGTTTCACGCCGACTGTGCATTCCTATTAGTGCAGAAACAAACAGATTGTCATTCACTACACTACATTTTTTACACACAAAATGTGCCTTACGATTTAATTCTGCGCCTGAATTCTCCAAAAAACTGTCGTTCAATTGGCTCTTCACCCATGGAAAGAACAAATTGCAGCGGTGGCACAGCAACATAAGAAAGAGAAAGACCGACTAGACGATGAGATCGCGCAATGGCGGGAAAAAACATTCAAGGACCGATGGACGATTGATGCAGGGTATTTTGTGTCGGGCGGCCGCTTCTGCCACCTGGCTCACGCATGCTCAATTACGGTACTCAGTTTAGTTTTGGTTCTGAAAGGCGACCAAAACTGGTCCTTAGGTGCAGGCTTGGCGCAGATTACCCATATTTAGGAAAAATGTAGCAGGATGTAGCAAGGTTCCCTTGGCGCAGTTTGGTGATATTACTGCAGCAATCACATCACTGCACTCTATAAAACGGGGAGAGCTTGGGCAGCACAAACCAGTGCAGTAGGTTTGACAGCATTCCACAATATGGATGAAACGGAATTTAGTGTCCAGTTATAGCCTCGTCCCACTAAAGCGACAAACACAGATTTTTGTCCAGCGACACCACAGAGTTCCATGTCACTGATGCTGTCCCACTGTACCGACCAACACCCGCGACAAACGATCGACGACAGACGAGTTCTTGTCCGTCGTTAGACTTGGAAGCGCAACAAGCAGTCCCATTGAGGAACATCTCCCAAAGACGAACTTATCCTCCTTGCCCACTTGTACCTTCTGTTGCCTCTCTTCCCACCCCTCTACCCTCCCTCCCATGGCACGCTCTGCCGCTCGACCTCAAGGTTGTGCTTCAAGACGCCGAGGTATACGTTCCTGCATTAGGATGGATACACCAATGTTTGAAGACTGACATCGCGCGAGCTCACCACGAAATAGGACACGACATTCCACAACGAGCCATTCCGGCAGATGAGAGAGAGACTTGTCATCACGTTCTGTAATAATCAGGATGCCGTATTGTCCCCCAAAAAAACGCCTGCCCTCGATCATTCGGATATGAAGTTATAAACATCTTCAAAATCGGCGTAAAATTCCATGGCGCTCACCTAGAATGCCTCGAACGACACAAAAAAAAAAAAAAAGGAACGATTTGGCAATTATTTTCTTCGGGGTCATGTTTATTCCGAAGGACCAATTCGTTAAACGGGAGTTGTGAAGGGCTGCGGTTAGGAAAAAGTTTAGTGTTGATTGTCACGACCGCTTGCGGAAAGTCGACAACGGCAAATGAAGACAAGCAGAAGCTTTAATCAAGAAATAAAGTAATCATCTCCACTTTCACCGTGTCTGTCGGCGCGTTTTACGCCCAAAGAGCAAAACACGAAAACCGCGTCCCCAGACTTTGTTTGTCTGTGAATTTTGAAGTGTTTTGTTGACAACTCCAGTCCCAATAGAAAACAAATTTCATTGCCCCCGTGTTCTGCGTCCTGTCCGCCAGGTGGGACGGCAGACTCCGACAAACAGGCTGTCTGTCGGTCTCGTATGTCCCTCATTATCGTGAGTCGTTTGTTGCTGTTTTGTCGCTCTAGTGGGACGCAGCTATTAAAGGTGCACTAAAGACTTTTCAGAAATTTTCTATCCATGGCGATAACCCATTCTACGAGCTCCAAGCATCTTAGAAATAAAAAACATTATGCTGTTGCGACATCTATTTCCCCACTAAAAATGCAATCGAAGTTTCGTGACGACGGGTGCACGTCAGCTGAATTTTGTGCTCCAGATTTCTTACGCTCAAAAAGGGTGTGGCCTGAACTTTGACGATATATTTAGTAGGAAAATAGACGTGGCAGGAGCATAATTTTTGGATCCCTAGGAGCCCATACAATAAGTTATTACCATGACAAACTATCTCAGAAACGTCTTTAGTGCACATTTAAAACAGGTACACTTAAAAAGTTGTGCCGGTTGGGTTAACTGTCATACCCAAACTTACTTCGATATTTCTTCAGTTCCACTTCCAATTCGTCCCCCTTTCTTTTAAGAGATGCATTTTCTCTTTGAAGCTTGCCTTCTCGTGTATCTTTTATGTCTGCCAGGAGCTGCTTGGCTTGCTTTTTTTGTGATTTTTCTCTCTAGACACAGTAAGAGAGAAACTTTGTAAACATACAACAGGTGCACTGTTTTATGCAGTTAAAATTTGATTATTCTGCAATATGGGTCTTTATGCTCACAACATTTAATAATGTGTGGTTGAAACTGCAGATACAGTAATGTGAGCTTGTGGAGCATAACCGCACACTTCATTTTCATTTATATCACTTGAGGAGAAGAGACTGCAAATATTAGGAGGAGAACAAACACTAGGTGTTTAGTTACGTGTGGAAGCACCAGACACGGAAACAAAAAGACTGATGAAGGACAGCGCAAACTGCCATGAATGATTATTTGAGGTACGAAATCCCAGTGAACAAATGTTAAAATACAAACATTTTGAGCACCTAGGTTTATGTTTCCTTCGAGTTCTGGGGGGGTTGATTCAGACAAAAAACAAGGCATAAAAATAAACCTCCAAAAGTGTCCACATATACTTTCTGGCACCAGGGCCGGCTTGGTAGAACAGCGTCTCAGCTGAGACTGGGTGAAAGAAAGCACTGCAAAGGCTGGGGCGCACGGGCGTCTTGAGACGCAGCTTGAGTCCCGCTCAGCTCGTGCGCTGGCTTTGGCAGTGCTTTCTTTCACCCAGTCTCAGCTGAGACGTTGGTTTTAGCAAGCCGGCCGAGGTCTCGGTCTGGAGGAGTACCTTTCCCAATAGCACACGGGTGCGCTGCAGCGAAGCAAGACACACAACATTGCGACGCATAGTGCGCAATTATCACTTCACTGCAGCACTCAACAAAGCTAGCTAACCCACCAGAGCAGACCACGAGACTTACTGCGAAACTTCCAAGTACTGTCAGTGCTTGGTGCGAAATCAAACTGAATAGTACATTATTTGAGGTGATTATCGAAAGTCCTGACAACCTGCACGGGCCTACCCTAACGATTCGGCCCGGTAGCAAGGCCTGCAGCTGTTATAATTTAAGTAATATTTAGGTGAACTTGAGTTCTGGCGCAATGCTGGCGCAAATTCCTCGCATTTTGGTCAAACGTAGCAGGGTGTAGCAGGGCAAGCACTTTGGCACAGTTTGGCGCAAATGGTACAGCAATCACATCACTGCAGATAGCAGCCATATCACTGCATTGTCTTTCCTTTACCAACACAGCCAAACGAAGAGACAATACCAGGAGGCATTTGTAAAGCATTATTCGAAGAACTCATTTCGAGGTTTAGTGCAAGTCTAGTTAAAGGGATGCTGAACCGAAATCTGGATTCCACGAAACACGGTGGCAAAAGCGTGCAACGGGATGCTACAAACACCAAAACATCACTCATACAGCAATATCTTGAACGGATGACCGTATTTTCTAAAGAAAAGGAGGCACATTGAACGGCCTCGCGTCTCTGCCTCGCCGAATTGAGGGGGCGAAGCGAAGAAAGGAGGGAATGAGATATGTTCACGTCATGCGCCTCGTTCAATCTCGACCACTTTTTCCAAAAATATGGCCGTCCATTCGAGAAATCGCCTTACGAGTAGTGTTATAGGGATTGTAGCGTCCCGTCTACAGCTCCAGCATTGTTTACTGAAATCCAAATTTTGGTTCACCATACCTTTAAAGCTGCTCAATGTACAAGAAAGTGCGACATACATTTTTTTTGGACTCCATCGTGCCCGATTTGTTGTCTTCGGCAATCATCTCTTCCATCGTTCGGATGAGCTGCTGTTTGTCCTCTGAAATGCATGAGATGGAAAAATATGTGGGGTGCCCGAAACGACTTGCACCAAACTTAAAAAAAAAAAAAAGACACCGCGCGCTTTGAGGGAGTGAAACCTTATGTTGCTAGCATGGGTCTTGGAAATGTGCACAGACTTTTTTTACGAACTTACTACGGTTGATCGAATGCCATTTCGTCGTAGCACGTTTTAGAGAATGGGCACGTTTTATCGAAGCACGGTTTAGAGAAAGCAGAGCCTCAGTTTAGAGAAATGCCGTTTATCGAAAAGGGGAGGCTATTTAAAAAAAGGCTTTTCTACTTTGCGCGTGTATCACTGGCGCGCGTGTTAAACCAAGCCACCCGATGCGCGGCTTCGCGGCGGCAGTCTGCGGCGACTAATTACAAAAATGTTAACTCACCTCACTTATCCGTACACGCCGCTTCGTGGCGGTCGAATATGCTAGAAGTAGGCTCATCGCCATTTTCTCTAAACTGGGTTTCTCTATAAAGGAATTCGATAAACTGGGGTCGGTAAAACGGTGTTCGCTAAAACGAGCATCTCTAAACCGCATGCCTCAGTTTTTTTTAGTGCTCCTGGGGGGCTATGTTGCACGTTTTGGACTCCCAGGACACTAGGGAGAAGGAAGTGACGTCAACAACGCTCTTTGGATGTTCATTGGTGGAGTCGCTGATGACTGTATCTGCAGAAGAAAACAAAGTTAATTACTGCGATGTCGTCACGGCGTCAGAAGGTGAGTTTCCGCGATGTGTGGTGTTGCTAAGATACGTTCATTCAAACCTACGTCACTTCCTTCTCCCTAGTCTCCTGGGGGTCCAAAACATGCAACATAGCCCCCCTGGTTATTTAGGCCCGCTTCAAACGGGGCAACTTTTCCAGCAATTTTGAGGTTGCTGGCGGGTTGTTCTCTAGATCGACACGAATTGCTGAGATCGGGTCCGGATCGAAACAGACGAGCAACTCGAACAACTCGGAGCCGTTTGAAACTGCAGCAGCCAATCAGGGACGTGATATTTTCACGTGACACCCCCGTGGCGGTGATGATGACATCTAAAGACTTGGTTCTGGTTTGAAATCGATCGTTTTTGAAAATAAACCTTTTCAGAAAGATGAGTTAGTATTCTCAACGCCATTCAAAGATATAAAAACATGTTTTTAGCGCGTAGCTGGGTGTCTAAATATTGCAAGAAAATTCAAAGTGAATGATGATGATAGCAAGTCTTAGCAATTCGGTTGCTGCGTGTGAACGCGGACGCCCCGTGTTGCTGGGTGAAATTGCTCCGTCTGAAGCCGGCCTTAGGTATTAAGACTAATTAGCTAGGCCGATGCGCACCTTCTGCCAGGAAGAAGGCCCTCCTCCAATGCCCGTTCAGTCTTGCGCTCTTCCCTTCTCCTCGCCCGAAAGGAGCGGGTCCAAGCTAATCTCCGCCAAAAGGAGAAGGCCTCTCCTCATTTCGGTGGAAGGAAGCAATCAGGGGCAGTTTTCGCCTCTCTGCTTGTTGGTCGACCTTTAAAATTGCGCTAAAGAGGTTTCTCAGATTGTACGAACGTGTCGCAGATACGTCGCGAGCACCGAACCGACGACGAAGTCTGGTTTATGCCTCTACGGCACACGGCCTCGGCGGCACATGCGGGTTCCGGAAGAAATGTCCCCGGAAAATATGTCCCCAGAAGAAAAGGCCCCAGGTGGTAAGTAGGAAAAAATGTCGCCAAAGGGTTCTCTATCGCTGGGTTTTCTCCGATTCTCATGGCCTTCGGGCGGTCCTGTCATTGTCCGGTCACAAATGGTCTGACCCACCTAGATGTAGAAAGAGAGACTGAAAGTCACACAAAGCAACCCAAAGAAATTTATTGTGGGGTATTTTGGAAACCAAATTATTATGCTTGCCAAAACAAAATTATTGTGTTTTTTTTTTAATAATAAAATAAACATTTATAGCACTTCTAGCCAAAACCAAAGTACTGTGTTTGGGGAAATTTGAGAGGTGCTTGTGTACCATTTCCAAATAGGTAAAAACCGCAACACTGTTAGCACGAAGAGGCGATCGCTAGTTTTTTTTTCTCCGTTTCTCATAGAAACGAAAGGTTGTCATCAAAGCTATCATAGGTACTTAAAGTGCTCATTTGGGGACATATTGCAGACGGTAAAATTTCGTTCCCACTAACACTCTTTCTAAGTAAAATGTGAAAATGCGCCGATGTCGTGTTCGCGCTAACTGTGTCGCGATGTGTACCTCGGGGAATCGCATATTTCCTTATTTGTTGGGGCCATTTTTTTCCTACTTGCCACAGGGTGCCTTTTTTCCCAAGGACATATGACCGGACCGCCCGAAGGCCATGAGGATCAGGGAAACGCATTAGAGAATCCTTTGGGGACATTTTTTCCTACTTCCCACCTGGGGCCTTTTTGTCCGGGGCCTTTTTTTCCGGGGACATGTTTTCCTACACCCGGCACATGCGGCCCGACCCGTGGCGCGCTTTTGGAAGATTAGGCCTACCGACAACTACGGCGCGCGATGCTACTCCGGTGACGGAGCCCCAACAAGCACGGCAGCCTGATCACCAAATAAGTCTAGTACACGCCAGCAGGTATAAAATCGGTCGCGCGTACAGCAAGCACTTGGTAAAGGCCCCTACGCACATTAACGTTTGAGAGCGTTTGAGTGCGTTGCGGCTGCGAGAAACCAGGACATCCCTGCTTCTTATGTCGCGTGCCAAGCTATTTCTCTATTTGGATTCTACGCTTCATATGAAGCACAGAAGTGCCGATGACTCGCTTTCGTTTCGCGACGCAACGCAGTCAAACGCTGTCAAACGCGAATGTGCGTAGGGGCCTTTACACGAACAAAGCAAAACCGTCGGACCTCCTTCAGGCTTACCCGATACATCGATGAGCGTGGCTTCGAAAAGTCCTTTGTCGCGCCATCGGACTTGCACTTCAGAGCCTACGCAAGCATCTCGATCCAAGTGACTAACGACGCAGCTCATTTTCACCACGTCGTACGCCCTTTCATCTGGAAAGTATACGAGACCGTACTCCACCATTCTGAACCAGTTCAAGGCCCGCGGTTCAGAGCACGTGGTTCAGATAGTTCAGAGACGACCTGACAGCCACTGTTGCCAAAGCCAAAGCCAAAGCCAACTCTATGGTTTAATAGATCGATGGACGGGTATGTAGTGGCCAGAGCTCTGGTAGTGGCTTAGAGCGGCTGTACTGTTGGTACGGTTGGTAGACTCGGCACGCTATGTACCGGGTGGTAGCTTGCGCCGCCTGGCCTAACCGGTTTTCATACCCCTTACCTCCGTGGCAACGCGTCGCTAGTCTTTGAACTTCACCATGTCATCTGTTCTCACGGGTCACTACCGAGCTCACACTTTTTAAACCATTATGTCGTAAAATCGTCAAAACAGTAACACCTTTAAAAAATGAAAACGCAATTTCCGATGAGGTTCCACTTTTAGCAGAGGTAGCAGACGATTCGCCGCTTCCAACGTCCTTGCCGCTTCCGAAAAGAACCGAAATAAGCGAGGGTCGCGAATAGTCATTTCCGAATGCAAACAACACTCTACACTGTCCCAACGTAGGGCTGCAGCCGGTATGGATTGTACCTTACTGGAGACTTTTAGTATTGCGCATAGAAGCAAACGAAAGCGCTGTGCGTTTGTGTTACAGTTGCGTGCCCTACGTTGTGCGTGCGCCTCATCGCCATGCGCCATCCAAGACCGCAATTTTGGGCTCCGCGCACGCGCAGTATAGAAAACGCAAAGCTAACACAAACACACAGCGCTTGCGTTCGCTCATATACGCAATACTAAAACTCACTACTTTTTCACCGGCTTCCAATGCCAACGAAACGTGCTGCAGTGAGCTAACGTGCAAGCAGGTAGGCGTTCCTTCGAATTGGAAAGGCTAAGATTGGCGGAACGACCGAGCGTAAAAAAGGAAGTAACTACTTATATGCTATAAAAATATTAATAATAAAAAAATATTCATTTTTTTTACTTTTGGGGATTTGTTCTGGAAGGATACTGGCGGCGACTTCGGACGTTTTGCCGATTGTCAAAAATTGCGACTTTGATAACAAATTATACTTTACCTACAATTAATGTAATTTAACATGAATTTCTCACATTAGCTAGAATGTTCTCATTGATTTTAGACTATTTTTATTTTATTACTTGGTAATTAAAAATGCTGCAATTGGCACCAGTGATGATAATTAGCACACTTTTGATTGTCATATTTGTTCGCGCGTTTGAAACTGGATCATAAGCAACGAATTATATTAGAGCTTGAAAAATTCCGTATTAAAATATTTGAATTTTAAAATTATTATTATTAACACAAATCGCGGTAATGTATGCCCCCAATTGACGCCAAGATCACGAAAATGTGCCATTTAACCATAATAGTCTGTCCAGAAAGGTTAATTGTGTTTTCTTTTAGCATATAGGGGAAAACCTCTGACATCGTTATCAAGATAGACAAACATTCAAGCACTGGATGTAATATAAAGTACTATGCGGCAGGCGTTGCGTTAAAAAACGCACACACACTTCAACTGTCCGACTCGGATTCCGTCTTTGGGTTGTTGCAGCGAGAACAGCGTTTATTAATTTATACGTTTTGTGGACATATTGTAAAAATTGAAATTATTCTCTTATTCTTGTGCTGGGAATAATGTTAAACCAATTAATCCTCTAAATACCCGAAAACCCAATAAAATGCCCGCAGTTCGTTATTTCCCATGGAAATTGTCTGAGCAAGAAAATGCAGCGAGAACGCACAAATATCAGCACTGATTTTTTCAACAACTACAAATATCAGCCTGGATCGAATATGTATGCCACAAATTAAAGTTTCCGCGAACAACTTCTCTAACTAAATAATTACGATGTGAGACACATCTTGAGTTATGAAAGAATCCGAAGTTAAAACCTATATCGAGACATTAAATCCAAAATAGAGGTTAGTTTCGGTTTCGCTCCAGAATTAAAACGCGCATCCTTGCGTAAATATTACGCTAAAAACCGTTCTTGTCACGCTTTTACAGCGGTCCTTTTTTTTTCTGACTAAAGAAAGATACTTTTCTATCTAAAAAACGGAGTTCTCTTGATTGTTGAAAACTTTTTTTGCATAGTTTCTCAGATGAAAGGCGGTGAAGCCGGTGAAGCCAAGCTGACGTTTGTTTTCATTTTTTGTGTTTTTAAGCCGACTTCAATCCGCATACAAATTCATAGAGTAATCAACACAAATCCACCAGCCCTTGTGACACCGGTGCTTGCGTTTCTGCGGTCGTGTCCACATCACGCACACACACACACACAAACGTCGTGTCCACGTTGTGTCGTTGCTGTCGTAGCGTCGGTATCGCCGTCATCATCTTCATTTGGGAATCGGGCTTTTTGCTGCAGTGTGTCTAATTACGCGCCCGTTAGTGTTTGGTTCCTCGGCCCTGAATTAGTTCGGTCGGCCACGGCGCGCTCGCCTTCCAGGGATCGTCAAAGTTCGGGACACACTGCGGCTCGGACGAGTCAAAGACGCTGCTCTGACGTAAGTACTACATTGTTCACGGCCCCACCGCAACCTCGGAAATGCGTAATTTGGCGCGTTCCCACCGGCGATGCGACCTACTCGCGGGACAACTTTCATCGCAAAAGCGACGCGATTTGAGCAGTCGCTTGATGACCCGACTTTTTGCGATATAGTCGCGGAGCGGCTGAGCCAATCAACAGCGTTCGGAGCGAGTGTTTTCGAGAGACGACTCGCCAACGAAGGCGTCGGACGCGCACGATCTAATTTTTTTGCCATGCGATCTAGTCGCATCGCGCTACTGCTTATATCGCCGGTGTCGTGCACCTCGATCGGAAAGGGCTATACGCACGACGCGAAACGTTTTGGTTCTCGTATAAAACCAACTGTGAAAACGAGATTTTGAAAGCTGTAGCGTAGCATGGTTCAATCTCCAGTGTGGACTTTTTTTTTTTTTTTTTCTCACAAATTTTGTTTTGTAGTGTAATTCCAGATGAGGTACCATTCGTGTGTTTGTAATGCTTTCTGTCGTGCACGTGCTTAAATTCAACATATAAACTGTATGCCAAAATGTCTTTAGTATGCCTCCTGAATTACAATTTATATTGAAAGATATGCCAGAACTGTAATTCTCTTATACTCTTCATATTTTAGGAATCAAGGGTGCACCTCCTGACACCGCTATGGACCCAAGCAGGAGACGAGGCCCATACAAGCGGTACTTGACCGATGGAAAACTGCCGGTAAGCCAACTTCACAGAGTTTACTCATAATGGTGCCAAGCTAGTCCTGGGTGCAAAACGCTATGCCATAAAGATGAAATGAATGAGTTGCTTACAGATTTGTTGTGTGGTCTTTAGACCTTTAGAACAACCTTGTAATTTAGTACAACAATTGCAACAGTTCCTGACCGGTTAATCAACTGAAGAAAATTTAGGTAATTTCTAGCTACAAACACTCAGGAAGTTAACATTTCTGTTTCCCTGTTTATCTTGTCATTGGCTGAACCAACAGCAGCATGTGCTTCATTTTTTTTTGCATGGATAACTGTTTTAGGTGGCTGTGGAGGGTGTTTGTTTATTAAACTGCACCAAATTTAAAAAGAGAGAGAACGTAGGGTTGAGTAATTTGAGCCCTGGGGCAATGTTAAGGGCCATGGTGGCCTCTAGAAAACTGGTGAAATTAGGTAATTAGCTTATACTGTTTAATTTTTTTTTTTAATTTTTCGCTTGAGGGAGCATAATGTAATTGGAGAATTGAAGCTCGACCTCAATATGGTCTAACCCAAGTTTTATTAAAAAATTTGTAGTAGGTGCTACGGTGTTAAGAAATGTCACTTTGGTACACGGCGTCAAGCAGGAACTAAGTGTGAAAGAGCGCTATACTTCGTCTCACCTTGGCGTGGACTAACCGCGAATGCTGTGCTAGCGCGGGCGGCTAGCCTTGACTGCACTGACCGGAGGACTCGTTGCACGAGCGCTCGTGCAGCCGCCGAGGCTTCATTCGAAGCAACTATATCGCGCTTTTAGCACGCGCGGCTAACAATAGTCCATACTAACGTGAGACGAAGTATAGTAAAGTTATCGCTCTGCCCTTCCGGCCCCCGTGGATCGACGTTATCGCAGCCAGCTTCACCTAAGCAAGTGGAGCCGGCCGCAATAATGACGAATTGCATGCCCGAAAGGGCGGAGCGATAACTTTATCGGCGCTCTTTCCTGTTTAGTTTCGGTTTGACACCATGTACCAAAGTGACATTTCTCGACCCCGTAGCGCCTACTAGGAATTTTTTTGTCCAAATTTGACGACATGGCTATACCATATTGTGGTTAGTCTTCAATCCCCGAAGTACATTATGTGCCCTCAAGTGAAAAATTAAAAAGTTAATTAAAACATTTGAGTTAATTAGCTAACTAATTACCTAATTAATTTTTCTTGAGGCCGCCATGGCCGCTAACACTTCCCCAGGGCTCAAATTACTCTATGTCACATTCCCTTTTTTTTGAAAACTTGGTGCAGCTATAAAAATGCACCCTGTATAGACATGTTTGATTTCTTTGCTTGTATACATATAGGGTTTTCAGCTGCATTTATGTCCTGCAGAATTGTTTTTTTAATAGGTAAAATTATTTTGATACGCTAAAAATATTCCGGTTTACAGTACATCAAACTCAGTATGTAGCTGTACACCTGTTGGCAATGTGAATGTGAACACCGGACCATCAACCGCTGCGCCGTGACGGCTTGCACGCCTTATCGCGCGCTTTGACGAGTTTGAGCGCTTGGATTGAACGCTGTTGTTAGCTCTACGGCAGTGGTTCTCAAATGGGGGTCCGCGGACCCCAGGGGGTCCGCGAAGCCACCTCTGTGGTCCGCGAGACCCTCAACAAAATTTTTTTTTTTTATTTGGCACGTTTTTTGTGGTTCAGTCCGGCCGTGACTAATTTGCAACCTGCTTCCGGAACTACGGCAGCAATAAAAGGCATCTGTTTCATGCTCCAGACGTGCTAACTTACTTGCGTACCCCCCCTCCCGCTGGAAGGGGTCCCCCATCACTGCCAGCGGTCCGCAAGGGGTCCCCGACACATTCATGTTTGAGAACCACTGCTCTACGGTATCGCCGCAGAAAGCACAAGGATTAGTAGGAGCCTTTCAGACGTTATCGAGGGGCGCTTGGTGATTCCTTAAAGTAGCTCTTTTAAATGCGATATCATTTATTTTTGGCTGATGAAGGCACGCTCATCCTTTTGGCCTCGAGACAGTATTTGTTATGAAATGCTCCAAACTTCCGCTTTTTTTTTTTTTTCACGTGTAAAATGCAAAGCACTTCCTGTCAATGGCATGGGCACGGCGCCTACAAACAGCGATACCGAAATCGAAACCGAATTCCACGCTGAGAACTGCGTTTGATTCAAGCGCTTAATATCGGCGAAGTGCGCGATAAGACTCGCAAGCCGTCACGGCACTGATAGCATGGAGCGGCTGACGATCTGGCATTCACCTTCGTATTGCTGACGGGTTACATCACACTGTTTATTGCTGCTGGAAGATTGTGATTGCCAAAAATGTGTACTTTTGCGGGATGGCGAGTTCATGTTGGTTTACTATGAGGTGCAAAAGAAATTCAAGGGGCGGAATGAAACTAAAGTGATTTTTCTGCTCCTCCCATTCTTTTGTTTCTACGCACAGAATATACATAATGTAATTTGGTTCGTATTTTAGGCACCCTCACAGAGTAACACAATAATCTGAAAAAGTTCAGCCGTCAAAGGGTGCCAGATGACCATTGGCTGCCTTTATTCACAATGCATTGCTAATTACAAACCCTGTTTTCATTCTGCAATCGTAAATAGTTACTTCGCTCTTGTTCTCGGTTTGCCATTCAGTCAGTCGAGCTTATAACATGGGATGGCTACGTACATTACATCACAGATGTCATGTCAGCCAAGGTTAAAGAAGCACATTCATGGACTAGTTCCTATGCAGGGATACAATGAAATTTTCACATGCAGATCAAATTGTTCATTATATTCTAGCTTCCCCGAGAGACCTGTCGCCGCTGGGCCTCCAGAGAAACGACCGATTCTCCGACCGACGATGCCACATATATGGATGTGCCGGGCTCATCGCTGGATGGTTCATCAACACAGGGGGCTTGTTCATCAAGCCCCCCTGTGTCATGTTCTGAGAGCGAGATGGGTGAGTTCGACTGCGCCAACTCTGACACTGAGGACAATGCAGCAGAGGATGGCGGTACAGTTACTTTCGAATACCGTCACCCTGATGAGTGTCCGCTGTATGAAGGCAGCTGTTTCACCAACATCGAGGCTTGTCTCATTCTCGTAATGATTTTTTTCAAGTTTCGGCTAACGAGGGAATGTTTGGGCCAAATCCTCTCTGGTTTCTCGGCAATGCTTCCATCTTCTAACACACTTCCGGACACAACTTTCAAATTTTTTAAGCTCCTCTCACAATTCCAGAGGGGAAAAGGAGTTTGTAACCACTTTTATTGTCTTAACTGTCAAACATACCTAGCTGAGGAAGCGACAGTCTGTCCAACTTGTGATCAGGCCTGCCGTAGTAAGGGAACTTTTCTGCAAATGAGTTTAGCCGACACACTACGATCGTTTCTTGAAGACGACAGAATTTACGCCTACTTCCCCAAAACTTCCGGCAAAACAAGTGACAAGCCAGTCAAGGATATTGTCGACGGCTTAATGTATCAAGAACAACCTGCTAATTCGTCCAGATTCAACTTCTCACTCCTGTGGAACACTGATGGTGTGCAGGTCTTCAAAAGCTCAACTAAATCACTCTGGCCAGTTCATTGTATCATCCCTGAGCTACCGCCGCTAGTCCGAAAGAGATTCCAAATTTTGACGCTCCTGTGGTTCGGTGTGAAGCCAATGATGAACACATTTTTGAAGCCTTTTGTCCTGGAAGTGATGGAACTTGCCACTAACGGACTAACTTGGCGACATCCCGAAACGGGAAGGACCATTGTTTCATACATTACAGCCCCCATCTCATCCGTCGACGCAGTTGCACGACCAATGCTGCAAGCCATCAGGCAATTTAATGGTTTGTATGGGTGCTCCTTTTGTGAGCACCCAGGAAAGTCATACCTACTGCAGAGCAAAGGGCATGTGAGGGTCTACCCTCCTGGTAGAACGTACCAGTCGAGGAACGGTCGGCGGATGAGGCGGCAGGCTTCTCAAGCTGTGACAAGAGGGTATCCAGTGAAAGGTGTCAAAGGTCCAACTGTTTTGAGCCTCTTACCATCGTTTGATATCAGCACTGGGTTTGCAGTCGAATACATGCATTGTGTTTTGCTGGGTGTGGTGAAAACATTTCTGGGCATGTGGTTCGATTCAAAACATCATGAGGAGCCATGGTACCTGGGCCGTCATCTTCAGACGATTGACAACCGCCTTTTGACCATTAGACCGCCAGATTATATTAGTAGGGCCCCACGCTCCCTTAAGCATCGTTGTTACTGGAAGGCAAGCGAGTTGCGAGCCTGGCTATTGTTTTATTCTTTTCCTGTTTTGTCTAACAGCCTCCCGGATGCCTACCTACAACATTTCATTCTTTTGATTGGTGCCGTGTACATGTTACTTTCCGAGTCAATTTCGACAGACCAAATTGACCTTTCAGAGATGCTTTTGTTTCGGTTTGTTGATGGTGTTCGTGAGCTGTATGGGGAACGTTTTTGTTCTTTCAACGTACACCAGCTAACACACGTCGCAGAATCAGTCAGGAACTGGGGACCGCTTTGGGCCACATCGGCATTTTTGTTTGAGGACAGGAATGGGCAATTAGTGCGCCTTGTCAAAGGAACCCAAGCTGTCGACAAACAACTGGGAAGCCTGGTGGGCATCAGCAATGCGTTAAGTGCTATGTATAGGCATGTGAGGCCGCAGTCTCATGCTGAAATGGTCTTGAGCAAGTTAGACACTGTTCATTTCACAAGACTGTGTGCTCCCAACAGCTTTGTGTGTCATGGCCGGTCATGCAAAGCAACTGCAATACTGAGGACAGCTTTGACATCTTTCTTTTCTAACACGGACAACCTAAATATCTACAAAAAAGCTACAATTGGCTCACAGACATTTTCCTCTAGGCTCTGCACCAACCAGACCCGAAGGAACAATTTTACTGTGATGTATGTTGTTGACGAACAACGAACTTTTGCTCTAATTCGGTGCTTTGTTAAGTACAAAGGACAGTTGTTCTTGGTACAGCAGAAGCTGCATGAATGCAGTGTGCAGTACGTACATGAGGAAACTGGGTTCTCAGTCCCCCACATAATTGCGGTCCGCCCAAGCGATCGTCTTGATGTGGTCCCAGTTCCATCAACAATGACGAAGTGCATAACTGTGCTAGATTTTGTGTGCATTTCCCCCAACAACTACGAGATGAATTTGTAGTTTTTTCCTGAGGTCAGCTTTTATGTTTCGATTGTCAGAATTTATACGAGGCAGCACTGAAAACGTCTCGGCCCGACCCACTTCGCAAGATATGACTGTTGTTTTGTCACTGTAGGTGAAAAGAGTGTTCTTTTATATTCTTGAATTCCCATTCGCAGGTTTGTAATACAAATCTCATATTTGTCTTAGATCATCGACTGAACCATGTCTACCGCAAGTGTGGAGTTTTCAAGTGTTCAACTCCGAGCTGTCCTGAGCTTCCTGTCTGTACCTGCAGAAGAAAACTCCAAGGGAAAATCATGTGTGTATGATGCAAACATTGAGTGACAAGTGACCGTCATACTGAACTGTGCATTAATCGTGTGCTAACTTTTAGCATTCTGATTTTGAGTTTGAGGATGCCATGAGATCAGGGAGGCTTTAGACATGTCAATTCCTGGAATTGTTGATTGCTTTCGCAATCTAATTTTGGCAGATAGGCGAGTCTTGTCTAAAACAGTTGCAGAGATGCTAGATGTATCATGAGAATGCCAGAATTTTAATTAATGAGCAGTTGTATGTGCAAAAGCTGTCAGCAAATAGGTATCAAAATGTTTGAGTGCTGATGAGAAACAGCACCGAATAGAAATGCCCAGATTGATTTTGGAGCATTTTGAGCAGTCTAGAGGAAATTTCACTGAAGAACTTGTCACGGTTGATGAAACACGGTTGCATCACCATGATCCCAAAACCAAACAACAGTCAATGCAATGGTGGTACTCAGGTTCTCCAAGGCCAAAGAAATTCAAGACCCAAAGATCAGCAGGAAAAGTCATGGCCACGGTTTTTTGGGGTTTTGATGGCTATCTCGAAAAGGGTCGAACAGTTAATGCATAATACTACCCCAGCTTACTGCTGCTCGCATAGGAGGTTTTGGAAGAAATTGCAGGGGGAGCTATGCAAAGGCATTCTTTTTATGCAGGACAATGCACCTGCTCACAGGGTGGGAATGACCATGCATGTTTTGGAGAACTTTGGATTTTATTGCATTGATTATCCATCATACACACCAGATCGTACTGAACGCTATTTTTTTTCTAGATCTGAAAGGAAGTTGAACTTAGAGGTGAATATGTCGATTAGTAAAGTTCCATAATACTAGGCCGTTCTCTTGGTCGGGCCGAGAGCTTTTCAGAACTTCCTCGTATTAGCCATATGCTGTCATTTTTACTATGTTCAGTTTATATTGACAGTTATTTAATGGGATTGTCTGCAATATTTGTTTTGTGTGTTAGCTATTTTGGCTAATATGTCAGCCACGAAAGCTTATGGCCCACAGGAAGCAGCCATTAAAATTAACTGCTGCTCCATCTGGCAGCCAGGCATCCTCTTTGCTTATTCAGAGACCGAGGGGTGAAGTATCACCTACATGCGTGTAGCACGTCCACACTACCAGTAACAGCAAATTTTTGTATTGCTCGTAACGCATAAACTTTTGCAGCTAATAGTATTTCGTTTAGGTGGATTTCCCGGTGCGTGTTATGTTTGCATATTTTGTTCTCCACGGTGCTTTTGTTTGACTAGTTTGTTCTCCATGGAGATTTTGTTTGACTGTGCTTTAACTGCAATATATTTTTGTTTCCTTGAAGTTTAGCTTCCCTCAATGTTGACAATGTGTGTTGTTCTTGCTATATAATACTTGACCACTATAAAATGATTACAGTTAGTTTTGTAAACACATCTTCAATCATAATTTTCGGTACAGTACATGAATATGTTGTATAAATGCCAGAGACTTGTATGATTGCCCTCGTCCTCGTCTTCCCTTGATAGTGACCTTTATAATTTGTATACTTGGCTCACTTAACACTCATCCTGTTTGCAGACACAGCTAAACGACATATGTGCTCTCTATGTAATTACATTTGTGCGATGACGTGTAATATATGGGGTGAATTGTAACTGCTTGTTTGCTGTCAGAATAAACATGCTTGATACAGAATGCACAACTTGGGTGAATGTCTATTTCTTGATTTCATGCTTCCAGGAATGTTCAATGGCCGTGTAAGATAATGTTCAGAGGTTCTTAAGAGTGAAAAATACTTCTACTTTATTAGTGATTGATTTTTTTTTTAAATCCTGCATCATAGTATTCATTGCAATAAACATGCAGCTGAGCCGCTGAAGCTCAACCACAATTCTGAAATTGCATTTTTAAAGATATCTTGTCTCATTGAAGGATTTGGTAAATGAGTATATAGTCGGTGACAGGTCAAATATGAAGTGGAAGCTCCTCCCACCTCTTTCCACCTTATCAGAGTGAACAATGAAGAGGAGGCGACCTCCTTTCCACCGTTTGCTCCGCTGAAGTGGAAAGGGGTGGGAGCCACTTCATTTTTGACCTGTCACCGACTATAGTTTCAAATCACCTACGATTGAAAATAACTTGATGAGACTAATTTTGTCACACATACCTATATACTCATCTTGATTTCTCATTTGGGTGTCATGAAAAACTAATAAAATCTGGAAACGGTGCACAAATAAATATATGCAATTGATGTGAAGTGTTTCGGTGTGTTCTTAGAAATAATACAGTGAGAGCAATTCAGTTTTATCTGAAAAAATATTGATGCCATACAGATTAAAAAAAAACATTTTTCAGAGAAATTTCGGAATTGAGATATGCAATATGTCTTCGTATAACAAATGATTGTACAACACTATTAGTATTGATAAAAAAATACAAGACTGCAATATGAACCAACTCGCCTGCCGCCACATTGAGCCATCTGTATATGGCTGGATAGAGCCATATCTACATGTTGACTGGCACCATATAGTGCCATATACAGGAGTATCAGGCATCATATACTGTTATATATGACAGCCCCTGGCACCATATATGACTTTATCTGGCAATATATTTCGTCATATATGGTGTCACCTTGCCATAGTTGCCCTGATTTCACCCCTTGTATGGCAATATATGACCGTATATGTCTACTTATATGCCCATATACGGCCTTATATAAAATATATCTGGGACATATATGACATTTTTGTAAGGGATGAGATCAGCCTCGGAGATGTCACCTGGGACACTGTTCAGTGTCCGGTGTGGGCTGACCCTTATCTGGTGTTCGCCTAGACGTCTTTTTTAGAAGTGTTCTGCTTTGAACTTCTGCCTCTACTTCAACGAAAAGATTGCCAAAAAGCTTTTTTGCCTTGAAAGCTTGCCAACGATGGCATCAAGGCATTTGACACAATGAAAGGCGAGAGTTTAGCCAGTGGCTTTTCTTCATCTACGGCTTGAAGAACAAAAAATCATGAAAACTTTGGTGGTTCAGATGCTTTTTCAAAAGTAAGTACGGAGCAACCCCTTTTAGGGGGGCGCACCGTGTTTTGTTTGGAATAGGAGGCAGCCATAAGAGGCCGAAAGTGTTCAGAACCTGTGATTTGCCGCTCACCACGGAGCCCAACGAGGGAGTAGATAACGCACCATAACAAAAAGGGCTTTGCTGGAGACGTTATGCTATTAGCACTGCCCAGGCACTATAACCAAGTGTGGTTTTGGACAAGGGGTCTGTCGCCACCCAAGGTTAGCCCTTGTCGCCAAAGGAGTTGAAAAGGGAAAGAAGAGAAATTAGAAGAGTGAAAAGAAGGAGAAGACAAGGGTGAAAGAAGGGAGGGGATAGTAGAAGTGGCGACTGACTGAATCATCCTGGTCGGGCCAAACCAGGACACCCGTCTACGGAAAGCGGGGGCTGAAATGGTGTATTACTCACCCGGGGGGCCCCAAAGGGTCCAAACCTACCCCGGGCTCGACTCAACCACCAGGATGCCCTTCTCCCCGGACACGGGAAAGCCACGCACATCCAGACGTGAGCGGGTGAACCCGCAGGTGCCTCCTGCGGGGGAGGAGCTCGACGTGGCGCCGCTCATGGACGGCCCCACAGGGGGAGCCTACTTGGGCAGAGCGTGGACGCCACGGCCTCCCCGCTCAGCCTAGGCGGCCATCGTGGATTCCGGTGATCCGACTCGCAGGGCACCTAACCCTGGAGGCGGCCACCCCGGAGGAGGCACGGTAGTGGAGCCGGTCGGTATCAACAGAGCCCCCTACCAAGCCCGGCGGGAGCAGCCCGGTGGGAGCAGGTCCATCTGCCCCAGCCGTTGCGAACCTTGCGCGGAACGGGTCAACCACGTCCGGGGTAAGACGACCAGATTGAAGCAGTCCCCCTTTCACGCTGTGGCCATTAGGACGGCTTCCGAAGATCGTGGGACAGTCCACCTCGTTTCTCGGTGACGGAAACAGCAACCGAGGTCAGAGGCAGGGCAGCCCGCCGACATCATCCTGCCACCCTTTCGAGGACATACTCTACCGACTCTGGCCCGTCTCCGGGGTCTGAGAATAGCGGCTGGATATGCAGGGTCCCCTTCATATACCCAAAGACACACGAGGCCGGAGGCGTGCACCATGGGCGGCTGAAGACGCTGTTTCCCCCTGCCAACGTGGGGGTGCCAGTACAGCTGCTCCAATGACACAGGTCCGACCTGCTCGCACCCGAGGCCTGAGGCCTCATTCATCCTCCTGGGGACCACGCCGTCGCCACCAACGCCGTGCAAATCCCACAGCCTTCGCCGCACAGCCCCCGCCGACGTCCGCCTACGCCCGTCGCTGCTCCAGTTGCCGTCGAGAACGCGCCCACGACCGTGCCTGGCGACTTTCTCTTCGACGGCCCATAAGAATCCCTGTCTTCAAGCCCCCCGCCCACCTCCGTAGTCCCACGCTTGAAGGGGGAGGGGGGAAGTGCGGGGACCATGACCAAGAGGGGGCCGGACATGGGCCCGCGGGGCCAATTGAGAAGACGACGGCACGGTGCAGAGCTCGGGCAGCGTGCTCGCAGATGGTCGGCGACGGAACGGTAAAGGAAAAGGCGCTGCCTCCAGATCGTCCAACTGTGAGACAGTAAATCCTTCGTACCTCGCATTGTGTGATCTCGACTCCTTCGGGGTGGTCAAGGCGGGCCTGATCGGTCGGTGGCTAAAGTGGACACCCTCACATTGAACATCGGTGAATCACTCGTTAAACATTCTCTTCTGGCTATAAGTTCCTTTTTCTAATTACAGATGCGCGATATTTTAATGTTTTACACGTCTCAACGTCTAGTGATTAAGCTTTGGTACCACTGGTTTCTGCCATTTCTTGAATGTTTTAGCGCTTTTCAGTAGGTGAGTGCATACCACGGTGGAAAAAAACACATTTAGGTGATGACTCTGGCCGCTCTTCCCGCGGGGAGCGAACGACCAGATTGTGTTCGGAGCTAGCCTCGAAACAGGAGTAGTTAGTCCCGCGCCGCCGCGAAAAGCGCTGGGATATGAGGTGCCCACTCGGCGGCCACGGTGTCGGCGGCGTAGCGAGCTCGCCTTTCTCGCGGTGTGGTGGTGTGTTGGTGGTGTGCGGCCAGTGGCTGGCCTCGTGTTTTGCTTTGGTGCTTTGTCGATCACAGGTGTCACCATCGTGCACGAAGGTGAGCCTTAACCCGAAGAAGAAGAGGAAGGAGAACACCGATTTACAGACTCTGGTGACTTGGTGGCGGCGGTGAGGTACAACAAGAAGTGGTGGGCGAGGGAACGGCGGAACGACCGCTGGGAGAAACAACCGGAGCGGTCCGTTTCTGAGTAATAATTGAAAACGAGCGTGTTGTTGAATTGATACGGGAGAGACCCCATACTTAGGCGCCATCTATCCCCGTGCGAGTGAAGTGCGCTCGCTGCGCCGAGTATAATGTGTCCGCCGCGTCGGACAGAGTCATCACCTAAATGTGTTTCTTCCACCGTGGGTACAACAAGAAGTGGTGAGCGAAGGAATGCGGGACCACCGTTGGGAGAAACAACCGGAGCGGTGGGTTGGGGAAGGACCCCATATTGGGTGCCACCTATCCCCGTGCGAGTGATGCGCTCGGTGCGCCGAACATAATGTGGTCGCCGCGTCAGACAGAGTCTTCAGCTAAATGTGTTTCTTCCACCGTGGTACATACTGACATAATGTCCAATTTTGAGGCACTCTATAATGCCATCCGCTATTTTGGCGTTATGAGCTGTCTGGCGCGTGCCAAAGGCGAGCATTTCAAGGATTCGCATAACAACTTCGAACGCGCAGTGTAAAAAAAAAAAAGTTTCATCACTTTGACAATGAACAAAAAAGATGCTGGATTAACGACATGGTAATACTACAGTGACCTAGGATGGGATAGCAAACTCAGCGCCCTCTCTCGCTCATGCTTCAAAGTGAGCAGGTCTGTGTCGGAGGCCAACAGGAGCGCTGCTGTCGACCCCTCCTGAAGCGTCCTGCATTCCGGCTACACCCGGCCACGTGTGTTTGCGTCCGGTTTCTTTGTTGGTGTTGCGTGAGTGACTGCAGTTCGCGTGTGCTTGTGTGCGTGCCTTTGCCGTGAGGTTACTGTGATTACTGTTGCCTTGCGGATTTGTTCTTCCACTCAAACGCAAGAATGCCTAATCGCCGACGAATGCACCTGACTGTAGAACAAGATACGCTCGCGTGAAGGACGCGCCAAAGTCGTCTTTGTTCTGTGTACCCGAGGCGAGGAGCGGCGAAAACTGTGGGATAAAAAATTGCATCCAGTGGACAAGACGTTGGATGAGACGTGCGCATTACATTTTAAACCACAGTACGTATTTCGAGATTACGTGCACGTCATCGACGGTGAACAGGTACGCGTTCAGCGTGGGAAACCAATGCTTTCGGCCGACGCAGCTCCTACGATTTTTTTTTAAAAAACTTCCCAGCTATCTGACGAAAAATAAACACCAAAGCACACACACGCTGATGCGCACGGTATCGCAGAAGAGCGCGGGAAAGCTTGAGGAGAAGCCGACCGGAGCGCCATCTCTAAATTCCAGACACGAACCGCCTCGGCAAGCGGGCGCGGTGAGCCCCCCACCCCATTGTAGTCCACTGTAATAGTAATACCGCTTATACATAGGTTGTAACTTGTAGGTTACATCATAGGACCGTATACCAATGGTCCCTCCACTTGCCGAGACAATAAAATTGATGTTGCGAAATATGCGAAAGATGTGCACGCAGCAGCCAAGGTTCCTCACAATGGGTCTTTCCGTGAAGCGTGAGCGCCCGATGCCACGCGGCCGAAGTCGGCACGAAAAAACGAGGAAATTCGGTAGGAGGCTGTGGATCAGCGAGTAGAACACGTAATTGCAGCATATAAATAACTGTGTTCCACAAAAAAAGAAAGTGGACGGAAAGAAAAACACGACGTTTGGGTGGGCGCCAAGGATGCCCCTCTTTAAAGTCGCGTTGGTCGCGCGACCAGTCAACAACTCGGTAGGGGAAAAGTACACAGAATGGCGGCCTGTACCTCTAATCGCCGTAGTCGTCAGCTGTACAACCCGTGCGTCACCGGAATCACCAGTTCTTAACGCCTTCGCCGCCTCTTCCTATAGAGTACGGTCAATCCCCCCTCCCGCGGCCGTGCTCATGGTCACCCAATATCTTGAGAATCCGCCAGATTGAGCAAAAGTTTCCTATTTTGTGATTGGCCGTCCCTCAATGGGGCGAGGCGCCGGCGTCCCCCGTCTCCCGTTGGCACCGGGGACGTAGGACACCGTCGTTTGGCTCATTTCGGCTCCGGCGGCCCGATTTCAGTCTGAAACCGGTTCGAAAACCCTCTCCCCAGTAAGAACGCCGCCCGGCTCTCTTGCCGGGACGGGGTAAAAAACGGCTGTGTAAATGAGGGCTTATGCTTCTGATTGCCTCCTGCCACACCCGTCCGCCGCCGTCACCATCGTTGCTCGCTGCTCGCTAGGTTACCTTGTTTTTCGCGGGTTCCCCCTGGTTGTCCCTACGAAGCTGATCACGAGGTATGAAAGTCCGTGCCTTCGTATTGCTTGCGTGGCTCACGTGCCGTCGCGCTCGCGCCGTAGCTCAGAGAGCGCAGAAACTGGTAGCGTAGCTCCCATTATCGATTGGTAGCGCAGGTCACTTCCTCGATTTTTAGTTCGAGCAGCCACAGCCTGGTGCCGTCGGTATGTGGAAAAGGTCCATTGCCGCTGCGGTGTAACGTCAGGGCAAGCAATCTATGGTGTCGTATATCGAAAATTAAAACAACCACGGGTAATGAACGAGGGGGCGTTTTATCGTAAACACTATAGAGCCGCGTTTGTATTGCTTAACAGATCATACAAAGGACAGTCTGCACACACTGTCTGAGCCTTGTATCACTAAGGCTAGGTGGCGCAAGCTGCTGCCCATTACAAAGGGTGTAGCCATTAAAATCCATCCATCCAACGCCTCTGCCACATTTCTGGTACAAAAACTGTCTGCAGTCATGTGCGAAGCATAAATACCTACGAAGCAACCACGCTTCCAATTAGGCGTGTCCGTAGAGAACCCATTTTTTTTAGGAAATCACCGGTTCGAGGTCTTTTGGGCGGAGAACATGAGCCCACAACCCACGACCGCTGGCACCCGAGATTCTCACTCGAAAGCCCGACATGGTCCCTCGTGAATTCGTGGAACGCGAAAAATGATTTCTAAAGAGGTGGTTTCTGTTATCGTGTCCGCACCAAAACACCGTGCCATTTTGTACGATGGGTGAGCATTATTGTGCCGGCGCCTTACGATACGAAGGTGTGGCATCGGGGATCACGAGCCTACAAATGACGGCAGTATACTCACCTCAAACCATAGACGTTTCTCAGGCCGTCGACAACTGCAGTAAACGCACCGCGTTTTTTTGCAAGTTCCGTCTCGTTGTTCCGATCTCTCTATGGTGCCGGGGAAGGCGTAGGAACTGTCTGTTGAACGTTTGCCAGCAAGCAGACTCGTTGCGTTAATGTCCGGCCTCGCTATCGCCGACTCAAAGTTTGCGTCCTCGTCCGCCGCCACCGACGTCCGCTCGCGATCGCGTATGCGTGTTTTGACGGCGCGGAAACCGTATGCTCCGTTTCGCCTTATACGACGAACCGCGACGGAGGTTACGAGCCAATCCCAGCCAATCCAGCACCGGTCAACGTGTCACGTGACATCGCGCCTCGCTTCGCGGCTCAGTGCGACTCCCGAGAGTCACGTAACACTCGCGCGACATCTGATTGGTTTAGACGCCTCGTAGCATTGGCTGTGGCTCATCCTAATAGAATGGGTGTAAAAGGTTGCGCGGAAGCGTAGTGAGGAGGTAGGAGAGTCACCGATAGAGGGAAAGGGTGCTACGAGGCGTGTTCCGGATCAACACCACTCGTTGACACATTGAGAAAAAAAAGTTTTTGCGCATTACTCGTGCGCTGCGAGAAAGTAGTTCTTACGAGATTCAGTTGTTAAGAAAGAAAATACGCTTTTTAGCGTTTGAAACTTGCACGTCTTGATAAAATATCCTAAACCTAATATAAAATGCACCTACATATATCTTAAATCAACGCATGGAGGGGAAAATTAGTAGCGTTCCGCGAGGCACCGGACAACTTTTTTTCTTTTTTTAATACGGTTTCTGGGGCGATTACGTGTAAAAATTAGAAGGTCGGTAGTGCTCCATTTTGAACGTCACTCTCAGGAGACGAACGGGAGGCACGGATTGAGCACGAGTGGGACGTCAACGTTCGACTGGGACTCGTGTCCAATCAGCGAGGACACGATTCAGAGCCGAACGTTGACGTCACAGTCGTTTCCAATCCGTACCCCGCGGTCGCTTCCATAGTGCGACGTTGGAGATTCAGCACTACGTCCTTTTGATCTAGGTGGTGTTGGCTCGATAGTGGTATGGTTCAATGGGTTTAATCGTATCTGTTTGCACGTTGTATCTCCTCTATTCGCAACTCCAGAGGAGACAACGCCACTTGGCGGAAAAGACGCGAAGGAGAGAAGCGGGGACATGGCCCTCCGAGATCCCGAAGCGCGCGAACGCTCCTCCGGCCAGGGGG
>JABSTQ010005571.1:0-16262 GCA_013358835.2 Ixodes persulcatus | reverse complement strand
TATTAATCTGTCTGTATAGCACACAGTCATCGGCGAAAAGACGTAAACCTGATGTTATCGAAAGAGGAAGATCATTTATATAAATTAGGAATAAAAGCAGGGCCGAGGACAGTTCCCTGGGGAACCCCCGACAGTTACGTCAGCAAACTCAGATTTAAAATCACCCGCCGTCGTGAATTGTTTTCTAAGAAAAATGAAGTTACGAAGCCACGAGAGGGTTAGATCGTCTATATGAAGTGAGGACAGTTTACATATTAGACGGCAGTGCGGCACGCGGTCGAACGCCTTGGAGAAGTCCAGAAAAATAGCATCTGTTTGGGTGTTAAGGTTCATGTTAGTATGAATTTCATGAGTAAATTCAAGCAGTTGAATTTCGCATGAAAACCCCTTGCGGAAATCATACTGGTATTTGTAAAAAAACTTATGTTTCTCAAGATGACGCACAATGTTTGAAAATATGATATGTTCTAGTAATTTGGACACAATGCTTGTTATTGAGATTGGACGATAATTGTTAGGTGAGCTTTTGTCGCCGCCCTTAAAGATCGGAACGATCCTCCCGATCTTCCAGTCGGAGGGAATAGAACCAGTAGATAATGATTGTTGAAAATGATACTATGGCCATGAATGAAGATGGAGAGATTCCCAGATCGGGAGTAATGGCAGATTATTCGGTCGGACAACTCGTCTACGTGAGGAATTTCAGCGGAAGACGGGCCTTCCATGTAAAACTTGAGTAGAAAAGGCTCTATGTTGGTTGACAAGAAGCTGTGTCATCCCTCTGAAGACGTTGGATATCAATGCCCTTGAGTGTAAATATAACGAAATCACAAAACTCTCTTTGTGTATTGTGTAACTGCCCTTGTATTTGGTATTAGAGGCTATGGTGGTGATTTGGACCTTTCACGCCAGGCTCCTTTTTCTTATTTTTCGCCTCATACTCCTTTGCGGTTTCAGTATAGGCTTCAAGAATCTTTTGGAACGGGGACACTTTACGTCAATGAGGCCATCTGTTCCAAGTAGTCAATCAGGGAATGCTGCTAGAAATCCGTACTTCATATTAACGAATAAGCCGCACTTCTGCGCATTGCAGTTTTCCTGTTCCACGTACAGTTGTAAAGCAGCATCCTCATTGATTCTACCATATTCTGTTGTGGGTGAAGAAAGGTCTTTGGGTACACGATACTTGAAACAAGTCTGGCACTGTATACGTTGTGGTTCGACACCCACTAATATCGTAGTCCTTATAGAGCCTCATAATTTAATCATTACCTCGTCACCTCATATTGCTCTTCATCAACAGTAAGTACAATAGGCTACCGCCATATTACAATCCAAGAATTGAAAAATTGAGTCCTTCAATCCTTCAATATGATTATTATTTATATAATGTTATTACGTTACATTACCTCGAGACGATCGACGTCCATCGTCGATCTTCAAATACTTATATAAGGGGGGGGGGGGGGGGGCGATCGGTGGCCGAGTGCATGTCTAGCCATAGCCTCCTTTATACGGTCTAGCGCACACCAGCTCGGAGCACGTGGAGCGAAAGCTCGCGCTGCAGAACCCACCCCGCCCAATACCACCTAGAATACAAGGCCTGCGCATGACGTTTCGTTAGTAGATCCCCGACCCGCCCAAGCGGCAAACAGGCTGAAGCTTGACGAGAGTATGGGCCGCGTCGCAACTACGTCGCATTCACCTGCTGCCACAGCTGTGTGCGTGACTGCTGAGCGCGAGCTGATTGCGAGCTTCCAGTTCATTTGCAACGCGCACGCGAACACTCCCTCTGCCACAAGCGCGAGCTAGCACGCGCTCCTTGCTTTGAGACGAGCATTTCTAGCGCCGCGCTCGTTCTGCGGAAGAACGCTTCAAACCAGCGACCTGGAGTATAGACCTTTTCTGCAAGTGCGCCGCCGTCTTGAATTGACGTCACTTCCAGTATGGGCGAAAACATTGTTTTGCCTTTGTCACGCCAATAGAGGGCGTTTAGGATATAAGCGTAACCGTCACACTTTCTCGTTTTGCCTCCTCTTTATTTTTTTACTATTTGCAGGTTGAAACGTTGGATTATTTTTTCGTCGCCCATACCGGATACGCCTATTAGGTGGCTGGGGACGAGAGTACACAGAAAAGGTCTATAAACAGCGCCCTCGAAAATGGCGTCCAGTGCCAGCGTCCAGCGTCCAGCGAAGGGCTTTGCAGCCCTTCGCACAGCAGTAAGGCATTTTCACTCATGCATTTGACGCTCCACGCGAACGTCTAACTTCATCGTATGCTATAGCAACAGACACTCGGCGTGAGCATCTGTTTCATTATCTGCTACACAAACCACTGAAGCAGGCGCTGGAGCAGACGATGTCGCAGATGATGTAGCAGACGACGGTGCTCATCCGGGCTACCTAGGGGGCGCTGAGGGGATCTACTAGTGATGACGTTTAGAGGAGGAAACGCGCAGGCCTTGTGTTCTAGGTGGTATTGCCCCGCCCCTGCCCGTTTCGATGTGGAAGAGCATCATACCGGCGAGCGGTCGTGTATCACTACTGCGTGGTGCACGTTAAAGACCCCAGGTTTGCGGTTGTACCGCACTGGCTAAATTGCTAATCTACACCTGAGACACACGCCCACTAAGGCAGACTAACTTCCGGCTGTATACAAAGAACACAGCGTGCCGCCTCTTTTCTTTGGACCGTCTTTTTTTTAACCAGCGCAAGCTCGCGCGTTCTCTCTTTTGAGACGGTTAGAACGAACGTTGATTAGAACAGTCGCACATAAAACCCGCGTTTCTCCTACCCGGCCGCTTCCTCCTCTCATTATGTGTAGGTGGTTAAAACTAAATAAGCTATAATAATGGTGTATTATTCTATATTTAGTTTCAGTTTCAGTCAGGGGAAAGGAGGTTCGCGGGAAGTAGGGCCAATAAATGAGCTGCGCTTAGAGTATCGGCACTCTCTTCCCCGACAGTGTTGTGGGCACCGCCATTTTGCTGCTTGTGCAGAGCAGGCGCAACTGCCGATCGTCATGATTCAAAATTGCGATTTCCTCAGCATTAGATTCGGTGTTAGGAAGCTCATGTAATATTGCTTTGCTTTGTCGCAAACTGTTTAAAGTGGAGGACGGAAAAGCGTTTCTTGTGATTTCAGATACAGCTTCAAATAACTGGCAACCATGATTTTAAGCCACAATGGCCAAGTGTCGCTACTCTGAAGCATAGCTTATTTAATGACACTATTCATGCCCTTGTTCAAGAAGCTTGTAATACCTGGAGGGGCCATGACGTGAGCCGCATGGATTCCACAAGCCACTACCTTTTGACACCTGCCTCTTCCTCATTGTTCCAGCTAGTGCCAGTAAATTAGCTACGCTTCAGAGTAACGACACTTGGCCATATTGTGGCTTAAAATCATGGTTGTCAGTTATCTGAAGCTTTATCTAAAATCACAGGAAACGCTGCGTCCTCCACGAATGTTTAAACAACCTGCGACAGAGCATAGCAATATTGTATTAGCTTCCTAGCACCGCATCTAATGCAGAGGAAGTCGCACTTTTGGATCATGACGATCGGCAGTTGCGTTGGCTCTGCACAAGACCCAAAATAGACCCGTTGCTCTCGGGCAGGGGGCGCGAGCGCGTCCGCAAGACGCGACCATGTTATGCTGGCAGCACTCTCAAGGCGGCGCTGTAACGTTCGATTTTGCACGTGCCACGTTTGAATGCAAGCATCTGTCAGCATCTGTAGACGCGCAATAACAAAACGTGTAAAAAAATAAAATAAAAAAAGAATTATGCAGCTCGTGGCCTCAGCGTCCCATTCAGCTTTAATATTTTATTGCGTTCTATCATAGCTTCCGTGAGCCTGTATGTTTTACGTTACGCGATAGCGAAGCTGAAGCTACTTGCAAAAACATGTTCCCCCGAACGATGCTTGCACTGCACGAGCGCGCGTGCTTGGAAGGGACACTGCGAGCTCTGAGCTCGCTCTTGTAGCCTCTGCTACGCTGGCACTTCGAATGGAAAGGAGTATAAAAAAACTGTAGTGGGGAAGAGTACTGACGCTTGTTCGAAACGCGAGCCAAATATTATATTTTGCTCGCCTGGAGCGCTGCTCAAAACTTGAGAGCAGAGCTACGGGCCTATGGCGGCGCCCAAAACAATTTTGGGGAACGGAGTGCCGATACTTTAAGCGCAGCTCATTTAGTGATTCTAGGCATGAAGTGAACTCGGGTGTATTCTTTCCCTCTTCGTCTTTATCGTTTATTGATTTCAATTATATCGAATAATGAACACTTTATATCACGCTACGCTTGTGTAATTATTTTCTTAGATTTATTAACCTGACCCAGTACTTAAACCATTCATTTATCGATAGTAAATCTTCAAATATATTTTCTAAATGTGAAGGTAAAACGACACGGAGATTGATGATGATACAGACGCCAACGCCGCCCTCGAAAATTTTTTCAACTTAGACATCAGCAGTTTTGTCTGCCATCCGCCAGGTAGCGCAACAAAACACAAACGCAACAAACAAAAGAGGAGGATGAAGTGTTCTCTGGGCGACAGCTGACTCCTCCGACGGCGAGCCAGGACGATGCCGAAGAGTATGTTGACTGTGCTGATGACTCTCCAGCCACGGGGACCACATTTGATCCCAAAGGGCTCCAGGATGGGCTGGAATCCCAAACAACTGAACAGTTTTCGCCTAGTGGAACGCTACTGGACACAGTACAGATCGCCGGGGTCCCGGAAATCAGGCGTCAGGACTGTGACACAGGGAGCACACAAGGCCCGTCTGAGGTGGGTGAAGGTTTTGTCCGATCCAAGAACTGTGGGGGGTTGGCCATTGAAGAGTATACGACGACAAATATGGCGTCGAATGAGAGCTCCATAGAGAGGTGCAAGATCTGCAACTATATGGAAGCGTCATTGTCAACTCATCGGAAGAAGATCGAAGAACTGGAGATCCAGGTGACTAGCCTAACAGAGCGCCTACAGCAAACAGGGCTTGATAAAAACAAGATCGACCAACTGCTCCAGATGATGGGAAGTGCTGAGCGGGAACGGAGAGAAAATGCGGCAGAAAGGGAAGCGTTGAAGGAACTGCTCACCCGATGCGAAGTGTATAGAGAAAGAATGGTCGGGGCTGCTTGTGGAGGCACCAGGCCAAAGATACGCACCAGAGCACGAAGGACCACCGTCTACAGGACGAGAAAATGCACCGTTTACGGAACAAGAAAATCGGCCGAGTGTGCCACATGAAGCTGCTGAGAACAACCATGACAAACAGGAATGCCTGGCCGCCACACTGGAAGACTGCTCAAGGGTAAGTGGCTTGGTGGGAGAGAGCAGGAAGTCGGAGGGCTGCAACAGAGCACAAGACCAGCGGCGGGGCGCACCGACGATCGAAAAGAAAGAGAGTGGAAGTCTCTCGAGCACGGTGGACGATGATAAGCTAGCAGACAGTATGGTCGATTCCGTCAAGCTACTAGCAGGTTCAGATGACAACAGAGTTGAGGGTCCAGGGGAGAAGGATACCAGTACTCCCGCAAAAAGCAAGGCAAGTGCTAAGCCAGTGGTACGACCGCCATGGGGAGTGAAGAAAGAGGTCCTGATTGTAGGAGACAGTAACGTTGGGAGGTTTGCCCCGGCTTTCTCCGAACAGATGGGTGGCGTTCAAAACTTCGACGTCTTACTCAACCGAAAGGCGACGGTCAAAATCGCTCACAGGATGATCGCAGACTACGAAGCGACGGCACGGAGAATCACCAGGATGTATATATTGCACGTTGGAATGCAGGACCTGTTACATGGGAAGCAGCCCGACTACATAGTAGAATGCCTGGAGAAGAAGTGGTGCTTCAGACAAGTTGCCCTGACAGTCTGTTCTGTCCCAGAAGTCACGAGCAGAGGAAAGGAGACCCAAGCAGCAGCTATGATGCTGAACTCTAGGCTTAGAAAAATGTGCAAGAAGATCCATGCCAAGTACGGGGACTTGAGCAGGAATTTGGTAAATGACGGTTTTATGGAAAAGGACGGGCTCCGGTACAGCAACCAAGGCATCAACATGGTGACTGGCCGCTTGGTAGGACTCGCCAACCGTTTTTTAGGCAGGCAAGGAAAGGACAGACGAATGAAAGCACAACAGGACCGCGAGCAAGATGGACTTGTAAATCCTGCCCAACAACGGCAAATACACGAACCCATGAACCAGACAGCTGGCATAGAGTGTGGGCAGACCAGAACTACATTACTGCTAGTGGGTCACGTGCCGTGCGAAGGGCTGTTGCAACAACGACTGTCGCAGGGAGCATACGTCCGACGCCAACAGGATGGAGAAAAGAAAGACCAATCCACGCAACAGGGGACCACCACGCAGGAGCGGCATGCCCACAGTGGTTGGCAACCGTCGATGAGGGAAGGAACATCGGCGTACCCAGTGCGGGGTTGGGTCCACCCGGGGTTGATATGGCATCCGACCGGAATTGGCCTGTCAATGGGAGACGCTCCAAGGAGGATCCAAGAAGACCCACCTCTTCAATATCACCGCGACGACATCACTGCAGAACTGACGCCAGTCCTGGATGGACGAACCCCCGTGTACCCGCCACCGCTTGTCCGACACCCTATGCACATGAGCCCTCCAGCAATGCCTCCTTTATGGCTCAGCGGCCTGGTAGCGAAGACGGTGCGGCAGCACCTGGGCGTCGGGGTTCATGGACCCATGAATTAGTACAACGGCAACGCGGCTCCAACAAAGGCGGACTGAAACGTGGAGCCGTGAGGAGGAAACGGAAAAAGCATCACAGGAGCATGACAGTGACAGTAGGGTTTCTCAACCTGCAAGGAGCACGACGGGAGCAAAAGTGGGAGGAACTCTTTAACCAGTTGGAGTCTGAAGGAATGGCCATCTTTGGGGTGGCCGAAACGCACCTTAGAGACCTAGAGGAGCCTCCGGTGCACCCGGGTTGGCAGTGGGCTGGGTGCAACCGTCAAGAGGGTCAACGAAGAGGTGGTGGTGTTGGGGTTCTATGGCGGGACACGACAGTGTGGCTCAGGACGCTCGACGAGTGCAGAGATCACATCTGGGTGGAGGGAGAGTTGCTGCAAACCCAGGTGTCTGTGTGTATTGTCTATCTCTCGGTGGGGAGTGCGCGCGACGAGGAGAACGAAGCTACTATGGCGTGTGTCACCAAAGATATTTAGGCACTGGAGAAAGGCAGGAATGTCTTAATCATGGGGGACTTTAACGGCCAGCTCCACGAACTTGACGGATGGGAAGATGCTAACGGGCGTCGGCTACTGAATCTAGCAGACGAGTTTCAACTTGAACTAGTTAACTTACGGGCATCATGCAAGGGTCAATACACGTGGTGTGCCCGAGGAAGTAGAACCTGTATAAATTACGCTTTGGTGTCTTCGCGCCTTGGTAACAGCCTAGTTGGTGTTTCCATCGACGAGGAAGGCGAGCACAGCGTCGGCAGCGACCACAATCGCCTGCGACTGGACTTCAGTAAAAACACCTGGACAAATGCGAAAGCCCGTCCTCAGTACAAGAGACGAACGCATTTGGCTCAAAAGGAGGTGGAAAGGGTTACGGAGAAATTTGAAAAAAGCAACATAAGGATACAAGCGTCCGGTTACAGACAGTACATCACAGAGCTCAAGCGTCTCATCAAGCAACATGCATCCAGGCAGCCCAGTGGACGGAGAGTGAGGAAGAGGTGGTGGGACACAGAGGTTAAAGAAGCTATACTGGCTAGACAGAAAGCCAACAGGGAACATCGACAATCGCTGCGAACTGAGTCTGGGGGTGAGGTTGCTAGAAGATGGACCATATACCATGACTCCAAGTGCTATGCTAAGCGACTAACCCAAGAGAAGATGAGAACAGCGGATCTGGAGACCGTCCGAGATATTAGATCTAGCGGAAGGGACGCAGCGAGAAAGTTCTGGAAGTACCTTGGATCGTTGGAGGGAAAGGACCAAGATGTTACCATAATTGACGAGAGCACGGGGAATCCGCCAGAAGACCTTGGAACCCACCTCACCAAGTACCTGACGGAAACATTTGCTCCTGAGGAGGTGTCCACACCACAAGAAGGTCGACTTGCCCCGGATCAATCGGACTCGAACCAAGAGGGGGACATCGGCCGAGTGATGGTTGTGCGTGCACTGGCACGCTTGAAAGGGGCTACCTCCCAGGGATTGGACGGGGTCCCGGCGAGCGTTCTCAAGTCCTTGAAAAAAGATGCAGTGGAGCAGCTCGCGGATATCTTTGGAGCAATCTTAAGGGGAGAGGAACCTGTGCCCCAAGACTGGAGGGTCGGCCGCGTGGTTCTGATCCCGAAGAGAGGGGGCAATAAACAGTTCCTCAAGGATTATCGGCCCCTGACCGTGACCTCTACAATATACCGGACCTTCGCCCACATTATCAAGGAACATATAGCAGCATGGGCAGAAGAAAACGAACTGCTCACCGAACTTCAGGGCGGATTTCGGAGGGGTCGAAGGTTGGAAGACAACCTGTTCACCCTCACGCAGTGTATTGAAATTGCCGGAAAGCAGGAAAGAAGACTGCTGTGCTGCTTTCTAGATGTGGCAAAAGCATATGACAGTGTGCCACACGCGCAACTCGTGCGACGTTTGGAGGAGCTCCACCTTCCTCATCGGTGGCTAGCTGTCATACGGCGCCTATACTCACGCAACACAGTAATGACGCAACTGAAGGGGGTCGACTCGGAGCAAGTCACAGTGACGAGGGGTCTCCGACAGGGATGCCCACTCTCCCCGCTTCTTTATATTCTGTATGTGTCAGGGTTGGAGGAACGCCTGATCCAGTCGGAGGTGGGTTTTTCACTGACACACATGGAAGGAGGCGCAGAGGTGAAGTGGATGCTGCCTGGCCTCACCTATGCGGACGATATTGTATTGACGGCGGAGATGGTGGAGGACCTTGTTCGAGGCGGGGCTTAGGCCGCACGTCCGGAGGCTTCCTGGCTCGTGACGACGACCATTCCCCGAAGTGAAGAACCCAGGGGTCCAGTGGAGGTGGGAGAATTGGTAACGTAACGAACGGTTTAATTACATGGTAGCGATACAGTCGTCAAATCCAAGAGAACAACTCAGCAGCCTCACGCCCCGCCTTATATAGGGGTCCGTTTTCTCCCTCACTCTCCGCCAGGGCAGCAGGTGCGACCGCCAAGTGCGTAGCAGAAAAGTCCGCCGCGTCGTAGCCAGAAATGCGTCATAGCCATGGTTCTCCGCAGTTAGGCCAGGCCTCTCTCCCCTTCCGGAGCGCACGAACCCACACGCACACACACACACGTCCCGTTGACGTCACGGACGCGTTGAGACTCGTTTTGGGCAGGCTTCGACAGGTGGCCGGCAGTCCTGACACGTCGGGACTCGTTTCGGGACTCGTTTCCGCAGCGTTGAAACTCGAAAAAGGTTGCCGAAGGTTCCATTCTTAACAGCCCCTCCGGGGCCAGGGAAACCTCGAATGGCCGGTGGTACAATCGCTGACCTGAAGAGGTGGGCTTGGAGTAGGCCTTGAGAAGACGCTGCAAGCACCAAACAAACTCCCAAACCTCTCACAACGGAGGCATCAGCGGAAACGTCCCCCACAACACCACGCCACACCGCAGTCAAACGCTCGGAATTCGCCAAAGACCCGCCAGACGGGATTACGGATTACCAAAATTTGGTACAATTCCGGGTATCGAGACCCCCTGTCGCCAAAAAAACTCATTTTTCCAACGAGGTCACTAAGAACAAAATACAAAAGACAAAACCCTTCGCAATTTTGTGAGGTCATTTTGGGCAAAGTGCCCCCACTTTGATCCTCATTCCCGTGGATGACGAAGACCTCTGAGATCATCCCTACTATTTTTCGTGATGTCAGAAAAATCTGCTCAACCCATCGGCATTGCCGCTAAATTTGCCTTTCCTTTTTCTTACGCTGAAGTCATAGTGATCGATTTTCACGTGATTTCTAGACGTGAAAATGCGGTCCTTATAGCGCCGATAAAACAATCCGCCTTTTTCATGCCCCGTCACATTGGTCCTATACTTCGTCTCACCTTAGCATGGACTATTGTTAGTCGCGCATGCTAAAAGCGCGAGCTAGTTGCTATAGACAAAGCCTCGGCGGCTGCACGGGCGCTCGAGCAGCGGGTGCTACAGTCAAGGCAGTCAAGGCTTCCCGCTCGCGCTTGCACAGCCTTCGCAGTTAGTCCACGCTAAGGTGAGACGAAGTATAGCAATCTCTTGAGCTGTATCGCGAAACCCTGACACACTAGGGTCGCTCTTCTGCTCGACTCTGTCTACTCGTAGCAGAGGACCAAAGTTACGTGACGCCGGAGCTACGAGAGATCCTTTAATGATCCCGTCTTCCTCCGCCTTTTTCGCGGGCTCGTTGGGACGGCGTACGCTTTCTAGCGCTGCGAGGTCAGGCTGTTCTACAACCTGGTCCCTCTCATCCCGGTTTTCTGCCTCCAACTCTGGGAGTGCTTGCTCCCCGTCAGCTGCCTCTGGCTCTGGATCACTCGTCAACAAAGGGGCGACCTGACGCGATTTGGACCTCGTACACGACTGAACTAGCCCTTCTCCCAGTTGTTGACCCCTTTCGCGCAGCAGGAAATCTGACCGGTTAGAAAACAAATAAGGATACTCCAACGGGACTGTTGGCGAGACAGCCGCCTCGGTTACTAGCTCTCCGAACGGGCCAGTTATCCTTACCGTCGCCATAGGCAGACAGAAACTGTGCTTTTCGAGCAGCTGCTTGATCCAAACTACCTTTCCAGTAAAATCGGAGGTCGTTACATACGACGGATGAACAACGTCCATCGTCGCTGCACTGTCCCGAAGCACCCTGCACGGCTTTCCGTTTACATGGAGCTCGTGAAGATAGGGACGAAGAAGCTTCAGGTCCTTGTCACTACCGTTCACGTACGAGAACACAACCCGCGGTTTCTTACATCTGGCCGCTGTGTGTCCCGGCTCCTGACAGTTGTAGCACAGGAACGGCTTCCTTGCCTCGAACTGCCCTCTTGGGTTTTTCCGCGCCTCGTCTCCGTTCGAGTGTTCTGCGCTCTTTTCTGGGACCTTTTGTCCTGCTTCGGGCTTCTCGAGCCCGTTTTCTCGCGAGTCCTTTCCCTGTCGGAAGGTCTTGCGCTGATCGCTTCGGCCGGATTCGCTTTCCTCTCCGCTCAGCTTTCTACGCGTTGCGTACTCTTCGGCTAGCTCAGCGGCCCTTTCGACAGAGTCGACTCCCACCCTATCCTGCACCCAGAGCTTGACTGACTGCGGAATGCTACGAAAGAACTGTTCGAGGCACACACACTCGACTACCTTGTCTCGGCTTTCGTACACTTCCTCGCTCTTCAACCATTCTATCAGGTTGGTTTTAAGCCCGTACGCGAATTCCGAGTAGCCCTCGCTGCTCTTTTTGGATGCGTTTCTAAACCTTTGACGGAACGCCTCGGCAGAAAGGCGGTACCGCTTCAAAAGGCTGGACTTCACCTTGTCGTAGTCGTCCGCGTCTCCAGCACTAAGGCGCGCGACAACCTCTGCAGCCTCACAGGGCAACAGAGTCAAAAGCCGTTGCGGCCACGTTTCTGGGGCGAAGCTCAACTTCTCACATGTCCTCTCAAAGTTAACTAAGAATAGGCCCACGTCTTCCCCAACTTTAAACGGCTGCATGAGCTTCTTCATTTGATACGACTCGGTCTCACTTGCTCGTACCGGAGCCCCAACTCTACTGTTCTGCGAGTTTAATCGCTGTTGTTCAATTTCGAGCTCTAGCCTTTTCAGCGCTCGCTCCTGGTCTCGTTCCTCTTTCGCTGCAGTCTGTGCTCGTTCCTCTCTAGCTGCAGCTTGCTCCTCTTTCGCTGCAGCCTGTTCCTCTTTCGCTGCAGCCTGTTCTCGCTCTCGTTCCTCTTTCGCTGCAGCCTGTTCTCGTTCCTCTCTTGCTGCAGCTTCACTCTTAGCGTTCTGAAGCAGTTCCCACGCAATTTTAATTTCCTGTGCTTCCGCGCTCTCTGAAATCGCTTTACTGATCTCAGATTTCTTCATCTTTTGCTCCACCTCCACACCCAATTCTTCACATAAACAGAATAAATCTGTTCTCAGTAACCTCATTAGATCCATGATCGCTGCTCTTTAGCTTTGGCTTTGTTCTAAAACTTGTCGCGAGGTTGTACACAAACCTAGCGCACGAGTCAAACACTAAGGATTCCCAGCAGTTCAAAATTAATTACCCAAAGTCCAAACGCTCACCCACAGATGTAGCACGATGTTGCATGGTCCGATCCCAACCGCTGCCAACCAGTTCGAGGCGGGGCTTAGGCCGCACGTCCGGAGGCCTCCTGGCTCGTGACGACGACCATTCCCCGAAGTGAAGAACCCAGGGGTCCAGTGGAGGTGGGAGAATTGGTAACGTAACGAACGGTTTAATTACATGGTAGCGATACAGTCGTCAAATCCAAGAGAACAACTCAGCAGCCTCACGCCCCGCCTTATATAGGGGTCCGTTTTCTCCCTCACTCTCCGCCAGGGCAGCAGGTGCGACCGCCAAGTGCGTAGCAGAAAAGTTCGCCGCGTCGTAGCCAGAAATGCGTCATAGCCATGGTTCTCCGCAGTTAGGCCAGGCCTCTCTCCCCTTCCGGAGCGCACGAACCCACACGCACACACACACACGTCCCGTTGACGTCACGGACGCGTTGAGACTCGTTTTGGGCAGGCTTCAACAGGTGGCCGGCAGTCCTGACACGTCGGGACTCGTTTCGGGACTCGTTTCCGCAGCGTTGAAACTCGAAAAAGGTTGCCGAAGGTTCCATTCTTAACAACCTGCAGCGTCTAATGTGTATATGTGAGACGGAGGCGGCTACGTTGGGCATTCGGTTCAACGCCAAATAGTCGGCAGTCCTTCAATTAGCCGGGTCCGATGAGGCTAAATGAAACAGTCTGGTGCTGAACGGCGAGCAAGCACAGGTACAGGAGTCGTACAAATACCTGGGAGTTGTACTGACCAACAAGCCGGAGTACTTGTCCGATCATTATGCTCACCTCCGACAGGCAGCCGTGCGAGGTACGAATGTACTCCGAAAACGTAATCTTTGGAGTTGCAACCGTTTTCTGGTGACTCGCGAACTCTGGAAGGCGGTTGTGGTGCCTGGATTAACCTTCGCCAACGCGGTTCTTTGTGTCCCTGGCACAGTGCGGGAAGTCATGGAACGTCGTCAACGAGAGGTCGGGGGGCAGGCTCTGGGCTGTCACGGAATGGTGGCCACCGAAGCAGTCCAGGGAGATCTTGGGTGGTCGTCGTTTGAGGCCAGGGAGGCGACCAGTAAGATAACTTACGACAGCCGTCTCCGTCTCATGGACCGCGGCCGGTGGGCCAAGAGACTCTTCATCTACACGTATCTCACGGGAGTGCAGACTGGCTGGAGGAAGCGGCTGTATCAGTTAGAGAAGAAATACGGCTTCTTTTCAACCCCTGTAACAATTACATCAGACAGGAAGTGGGAAATTGAGATACGAAACAGGGTGAGAGAGGAGGAGGCAGCTCGGTGGGCAGAAACGGCGAAGTCCAAGTCGACGCTATATATGTACCATCGATATAAGCACGAAAGTTTGGCAGAGACTAGACTTTACGACAACAGCCTAGGCAGCCGGCTCCTCTTTGAGTCACGCGCAGGAGGGCTGCGAACGCAGGTGTATCGCCGTCACTTTGACCAGACGGTGGAATCTGTAGCATGCCGTGTGTGTGGTCAGGCGGAGGAGACAATTGAACACCTTGTGCTGTCGTGCACCGGTCTGCAACCAGTTCAACCGGCGGAGTGTGGACAGGACACCCGGGAGCTCGCACTGGCAGAGGCACTCGGCTTTGGGTCTCTTTCCAGCTCAGTGGCATACTCTGCGGGTGGGACTAACGGCAACAACAACGCCGACGCAACACCTATAACCAACGGAGGGTGGCGGGAGCGGGTGGAAGCCACGAAGCGAAGATTAGAGAACTGGTGGATGCTAGTTCACCAACGGGGATAATCGAATCCTCACTGGCTAGGTCCCTAACTCTACGGGACCGCCCGATTCAAAAGGGAAGAGCCGCAAACCATCATCATCATCATCATAGTTTTTAATTGTTTTTAAAACTAGCTAAGCTCTACAACTATCAAGAAACCAAAGCAAGATCATTGGGAAATCTAATACATCGCAATGTATATCTATTCCATAAAATAAATGTTATTAGATGCCAATAAATCTGTTTAATGTCCAAAAAAGATGTGCGTCAAAAACAGGTAAGTTTGAAGGGCTCCCGGAGCGTTATGACATTGAAAATAAAAAAAAACACCGTCCACCTCTTGGGCAACTATTGTAGTTCTAAATGTTATAAAAGATTTTACCACAGTTTAATTATTTACTCAGCGGCATTTGAATTACCATGACTCGAAGCACAAAAAAGTGCTACGTTTGATATAGAATATCTAAACAAAAAAATGTTACACAACATTAAATTTTTTTCTGCATATTACCAATTATAAGCACTACATCTGTAGCTAATTTAATTGCCCTAGCGCTTGTCAATAAAAACATATTTTTGCTGAAAAATGTCAATTTTAGGGCAATATTTGGAGAGCTGAAAAAAACAATGTAGTGCAAATACCAAAAAAGTATACCGTTACATTCTGCTCCGACATCATCTTAACAAAACTGCGCTATTGGAACCGTGTTATCTTTAATGAATCGTTCATAAAACATGAACCAGCGGAGCAAGTGAGGGTCCGCGCCATCATATTCGCAACGCTACAAATGCGCATGAACAGTATAAACCAATACATACATAATATCAAATGAAAGAGGATTGCATTGCCTTTCGAATGACATCAATCCCACAAAACAGTATTTAAAGGGACCATGAAGGCAGTTTCGAAGTTTTATTCGACGATTGAAATGGATGTCAGGCACGTCTCAGATACTGTTGACCAAGTTCTAGCCCGAACAGAAGTTTGGGTGCCGCACCAATCGAGCAAACAGGCGCGGTAATAATAGCGCCGGGAACGATGCTTGAGACCCCACCGAGGAGGCGGCAGAAAGGTGAACTAAAGTGCGCCGTTGAAGCGTGACGACAACGGGCTCCTCGTCTGGCGATTGGTTCAAACGATAGACGCGCTCTTGGTTTCGATTTCGGTGGTGAGATGTGATGAAAAAAGTTCATTTGAACGTTGGATAATCTTTTAAGTTGTAGTTGGGAATTAATAGGTTTCATACCGTGTATAAAAGCATAATCTGAAGCGATTCCTCCGTTTGTCACTGGTTGAACGCATCCCGCACTGCTACCTCGGGCGCGTAACAATCATCGAGCAACCGAGGAAAAAAAAGAAAAAGGTTCGAGTGCCGGGGGCGGCGGACTTTTGGTTCTGGTTTCGTGCGTCGTCTCGTGTTCGCTTTGCGAACTGGTGTCTCACCAATCATGCCGCGTTTATGTACAGTAGTAGGTTGCGCGAAAGGTCGGCTAAAGACGTGTGGTCGATCGGGCGACGTTAGTTTGCATAAACTGCCGACCGATGCAGCAATGCGCAGCATTTGGTTGCGCGCCGTCGTCTTGCGTAGAGCTGTGGACAGCGGTGTCATGATTTGTTTGTTGCATTTCCGACCAGAAGACTTTGAGCAGCACCTTCACGTAAGCCGGAGTCGCTCTGAGGCGGCGACCGAGGAGCTGGTGGTAGGTCTATGGCGCCTTCGTAAAGCGCCAATCCAGAGTTCTGCGTCCTTACCACCATCTCCCGTTCAGTCGGCGTGAGGTCGCTGAACGGGAGCTCAAACTCGTTTGCGAGCGCGGCGTTGCCGCCCATTTCTTCCAGGTTTTCTTCACAGACCGCCGTGCACTACAGCGAACCACGGGAACCACACTGAGTGTGCACTAAATCCTACCGATGCCGACAGTGCTCCTTGACGTCACTTCTCTTTCCAGAGGCGAAAAAGGGAAGAAATCTGAATGTTTGTTTCGGTTTCGCAGATTATTTTCAGGTACAGAAATAAGAGTCACAAAGTTCTAGAAAAAATTGTGTGGCATGCCAGGACCCCAATGCTTCCGAAAACACCTTCTTTAAAAAAAAACTTAAATTGCCTTCATGGTCCCTTTAAGCGATGGTACCAAAATGGCCCCCGACGGCGCAAAGGTAAAACACGTCGGAATATGCTCGGATTACTGTACGTCATCTTGCAAAGGGCTATACGCACATGCTAGCCCATGAGAA
>JABSTQ010005570.1:0-31577 GCA_013358835.2 Ixodes persulcatus | reverse complement strand
TCATTTTTACCTTTCCTTTTCCTTCATTTCTGTCTCATTTCTGCTCCTTTTTCTCCCTTCTTTGGCGGCAAGGCTAACCTTGAGTGGCAATAGATACCCTCGTCTAAACCACACTTGGTTATAGCGTCTTGGTAGCACAGGCAGAGCAGCATTCTCAGACAAGCCCGTACAGTTATGAGGTGTTGCCTGTCCCCTTGTTGGACTCCGTGGTGGGTAGTGCGCCACAGGTGCCGAAGTTTTTTTGCCTTTTTATGGCTGCCCCTCCTAAACCAAAACCCGGTTCGTGGCGACTAGGCAAGCGCCTGCGCCCCGAACCTCTTGTCATAGCTAAAGAGTCTAAATCAGACATGTTTACGAAGTTCTTTGTACTTCGTTCAGAAAATGATCAACGTCCAATGTCCAAGCTCTCACCTTTTGCTGTTGCAAAAGTTCTTGACTCGTGCCTTGGAGACGATTATAATGCGAAAAAAACTGTATTCCGGAGACCTGCTTGTGGAAGTAAACTCAAAGAAACAAAGCATTACTTTGCTCACCTTGAACACCATTGGAGATGTAAAAGTCACAGTGTCTCCTCACCGCACCCTAAACACCATTCGTGGGGTCATCTCTGAGGACAACCTCCTGCACAGCAGCGAACAAGAGATCCTTGAGGGCCTCCGCTCTTCTGCAGTAGTTGCCGTAAAAAGGATCATGTTCCGGAAAGATGGATCAGAAACTCCCACTAAACATCTCATACTCACCTTAGAGCGTCACTGTCTCCTTGCTTCTGTAAAGGCTGGCTACGTAAACTGTCGCGTCTGGCCGTATATCCCAAACCCCCAAAGGTGCTTTAGGTGCCAGCGGTTTGGGCACGGCTCGCGCAGCTGCCGTGGAAGAGATACATGCGCAAAATGTGGGAGCACGGAGCATGTAGCTGATGTGTGCGAAAGCTCACTGTGTTGTGCAAACTGTAAAGGACCCCACCCAGCATACTCACGTGCATGCCCTCTGTGGAAGCAGGAGAATGAGATCCTGACTATCAAAACTAAAGAAAACGTTAGCTACCCAGAGGCCAAGAAATGCTACTTGTTTCAATCTTTGGGCTCCTATGCTGATGCCGTGCGCCGGGGACCTGCACGGCTAACAGCTACAACGGGAACACAGACGTCCTTGGACGGTTTGTGTGACCCTTTTTTGTCCCCCTCAACCTCAGCAGGAGCGGTGCTAGCAGCTCCGCCCTCGAACCGAAAGGTGGATGCCAGTTCGTCGGGATCCACTAAAAACCAAGCACAGGGGACTGTGCCTTGTGCACCCCCTGCAGCCCAGCCACCTAAAGGCCGTGGTCTCCCTCGTGCCTCTGGTGGCCCCCGTATACCTGGCAAGTGTGTGCTGCTCTTGTTGTTGTTGTTTTCTTTGTACATTTGTATACCCACCCTATCATAGTCTCAATAGAGACTGATAGTATTTTGAAATAAATAAAGCCGCCTGGGCCAGAGACCCCCAAGGGTCCGCCAGCAACGGCTCCAGACGAACCGATGGACGAGAGCGGGCTCCAGTCCCAGGAGGACAGGCCCCAGTCTGGTTCAGAGTCCTTACCCTCGGCCACCTGTGATAACACAGGTAAGCCGAAAGATACGTCCAAAAAGAAAAATGCACCTCGAATTAAAATTGATTTCTAAGTTTAGCTAGACAGTCTCTGAAAAATACCACCTTACATATGATGGAAGAAGTCCTCCTCCAATGAAACTGTCGAGGATTGCTCCACAACTATGATGATGTGTGCTATTTGTTAGATAATCATGACCCATTAATCTTCTGCCTTCAAGAAACCCATTTGAATCACAACCATTCTGGATTTTTAAGGCACTTTCATGTTTTTCGAAAAAACCGTCTCCATTCTTCCCACACCTCAGGTGGGGTAGCAATTATAGTTCAGCGATCTACTCTATGTATTGAGGTACCCCTTAATACTAGATTGGAGTCTGTGGCAGTTCGTGTTTTGTCTGACCGCTTGATGACAGTTTGCTCCATTTACATACCTCCTAATTATCCTCTAACTCGGGACGAACTTGAGTGTCTGTATGACCAACTCCCACGACCTGTTTTAATCATTGGAGAATTTAATACGCGAGGATCAATGATTGAACGATTTATTTCTTCTACGGGATTATGCTTGCTCAACAACTCGCAGGCTACATGTTTTAGTGCGCCAACCCGCTCATTCACCTCCATTGACCTGTCGCTTAGTGACCCAACATTGTTCCCTCTCTTCTCATGGGGGGTCAATCCTAACCCATTTGGAAGTGACCATTTTCCCATAATTTTAAATCGCATTGAACGACCGGTTACACTTCCAATGCGAACTCCCCGTTGGAAGTTTGACGAAGCAAGCTGGTCAGTTTTTAAACAAGCATCCCTTTTAGCGTGTACATCTCTCCATAAGCTCTCCATTGATCGCATAACTGAGCATATCACCAAGCATATTTTAGAAGCATCAATCATGGCCATACCCATGACATCAACACATCTTCACAAAAAACCGAAACCATGGTGGAATAACGACTGCCGCATAGCAAAAATGAAACAGAACAAAGCTTGGGGAATTTTCCGCCGATATCCTACACAAACTAATCTCATCACCTTTAGGATAATAAAATTTCGCGCTCGGTCTATCGCAGGAAGTCTAAGCGAGATAGCTTCAAGGGATACACATCTTCCATAAACAGCAGTGTTTCGTGCAAAGAGGTATGGGACCGAGTGCATAAGATCAATGGCTCTTACCGTGCATATTCTATCCCTCTTCTGACTAGACATGGAATCTGCCCCGAAAGTATTGAGGAGCAAGCTAATCTACTAGGAGAGCATTTTGAGTCTGTCTCAAGCTCTGATCATTATACGCCAGCTTTCATTCGGCATAAACTCCATGCCGAGAAAATATCTATAAGTACCTCAGGAGGCAATCAAGAACCTTATAATGTACCATTTACACTACATGAACTTGAGGCAGTACTGCATAGTCCCAAGCAGACTGCCCCTGGTCCGGATGGTATTCACTACACTATGCTATGCCACCTACATCCCTCAACGCTTGAACTCAATTTGTACTTATTCAACCGTTTTTGGTAGGAGGGTCATTTCCCGTCGTCTTGGAAGGTGGCCAAGGTCATTCCTTTGCTTAAGCCAGGCAAAGATGCTTCATGTGCTTCCAGTTACAGACCGATAGCACTAACGAGTTGTCTCTCAAAAACACTGGAGAGAATGATAAACAAAAGACTTATGTATTACCTAGAAAAAAGCAACCTTCTAGACAAATATCAGTGCGGCTTCCGTTCGTTTCGATCCACGCTTGATCACCTGGTCCGATTTGAGACCACTGTGCGGGAGGCATTTGTAAATAAGCAACACTGTGTTTTTGTCTTTTTTGATTTAGAGAAGGCATATGATACGGCCTGGCGTTTTGGAATTTCGCAGGATTTGTTTGGTCTTGCTGTCCGAGGTAGAATGCTAGGTGCTATTCAAAGTTACTTGCAATGTCGCACTTTTTATGTAAGATTGGGAACAACCCTTTCCAGGTTTTTTTTTTCTCAAGAAAATGAAGTTCCCCATGCAGGGAGGTGTCTTTAGCGTAACCTTTTTCATTGTGAAGATGAATTCGATTGCCCGGGCTATTCCTCCTTCCGTGCAATACTCTATATATGTAGATGATATTCAAATTTCTATCTCGTCCTGTAATCCTTCAATATGTGAACGTCAGGTCCAACTGGCAATTAACAAGTTACAAGGATGGGCTGACATAAATGGTTTTAAATTTTCGCCAGAAAAAAAACTGCCTGTGTGTGTTTTTCTCGCCGGCGTGGAGTTCTGCCAGAGCCTTCTTTACAAATGTATGGAATACCGATAGCCACAAAAAGGGAACACAAGTTTCTGGGACTCATATTTGATTCAAAATTGACTTTTGTTCCACATATTAGGAACTTGAAACTTAAATGTCTCAAATCGCTGAATATACTTAAGGTTCTATCACATGTGTCATGGGGCTCCGATAGACTATGTCTGTTACGCATATACCGGGCAGTTGTTCGCTCCAGGCTTGATTATGGGAGCATTGTGTATGGCTCTGCCCGAGCATCAGTTCTAAAAATGTTGGACCCCATTCACCACCAGGGACTGCGATTGGCTACTGGAGAATTTCACACCTCCCCGGTACTTAGTCTGTATGCAGAAGCTAATGAGCCATCCCTTGAAAGTAGGAGGTTTGCTCTGGGGTTTATATATTCTATTCGAGTTCGCTCTGTCCTTCAGCACCCTACTCGTGATAACCTCGAAAACATCAGTTTCCAGAGAACGTTCGAAAATAAACCAGCCGTTATTCCTCCTTTTGCAATTAGGAATATGAATTATGCTGGGTCTGTAGAACTAGATCCCAGGCCTCCAGTAGTTCAATGCTTGACCACTATAGCCCCGTGGGATTATCATATCATTAATTGTAATCTTACACTGACTAAACAGCCCAAAAAAGATACAACAAATGAAGTCATGAGGCAGGAATTCTTTCAGCTACAAAATCAATATGAACAGTACGTAAGTCTGTATACAGATGGGACTAAAACAGACTCTGTGGTTGGCTGCGCTCTCATAGGGCCATCTGTGAAACAGATCAAGAGAATCCAAAATGCAGCCACCATACTGACAGCTGAGCTTTATGCCCTGCTGTTAGCTGTTGATTATGCTACGAAAAAAAGGCTTCGCCGCTCAATTGTTTACACAGATTCCTTGAGCTCATTAAGAGCACCTACATCACTGAAGCGCATTAGAAATCCACTTGTTCTAGAATTACAAAATAAAGTTTTCGCTGCCTCGTACAAGCAGATTGAGATAAGTTTCTGCTGGCTCCCAAGCCACGTCGGCATCCCAGGTAATGAAAAGGCCGATAGTGCTGCAAATTCTGCAAATGAGAGACAAATAGACCTACATAAAATACCCTACAAAGACTATACCACATCCCTTTGAAGTGTTGCATTCAAACTAAGTGGCAACGTGAATGGAATAATGAAACACATAACAAACTGCATGCTGTAAAACCTTTTCTAAGTGAGTGGGAGAGCGCCCGGCATCGGGAACGCTTTTATGAGGTGGTATTGTGCCGGCTACGGATTGGTCATACGCGTCTCACCCGTGGGCATCTCTTGCGTGGAGAGGATGCTCCAGAGTGTGAACGCTGCAACATTCCTCTATCAATTTCACACATCCTACTTGAGTGCCCAAGGTATGACCAAGATCGTTTTAAAAATTTTTCGCAAATATATCGAGAACATACTCCACTGCACTTAGTTATTTTACTTGGCGAACAGTCGCTGACTCCGCATGCTTGTGTGTTTAATTTTCTTAATGACATCGGCCTTATACACCGACTATGATTTTAATTATTAATCCGAACTCACCTTTATCCTGTATACACTTATACAATCTCATATACATAGTTTTATTAGACCATCAGCTACTATAGCTCTTTCTTCTTCCAAACCCTTACTTATACAATAGTTTCACTCTTGGCGCATTTTGCCCTTAGTAGCCCTTGCGCCATGAAACCCCAATCAATCAACCAATCAATCAATCAATCAATCAATCAATCAATCAATCAATCAATCAATCAATCAATCAATCAATCAATCAATCAATCAATCAATCAACCCTTGGATAAGATTTTTACTGCAACAAAATGGCATGTTGCATTTGTGGAATAAAAAAAAATTCTATGCATAATTGTTTACCTGTTTAGGGCCCAGTATTCTCCCATATCACTGATTTGATGGAGCAATGAAAAAATGGCTTCTTGTATTTTATGGTTACATAGTAGTTATCACGCGGCAATTTGGGAGTCAAGGTGTACATACTCTATGATCAAAGGATGTTAAGCATGAAAATCAATATGCTCATATTTGTGGATTATAGTAACAATTAATCTTTTTGTCCTTATACTTGCTCAACAGGGACAGTCAAGTACCATGTTGGCTCCGCCAGTGTGCCTGATAGGACCAAAGAAGGAGTGGAACGCAGCATGGCCGAAGCGTTCGAGACGGGCACGCATGTTCAGGGGGTAATGGGGCCTTCAGCCTTAATCAACGTGGCCGGCTTCGACATTGTGTGGAGCTTCATACCAGATTACATGCACTGTGAGCTGTTTGGTGTGACACGCCAATTTCTGGAGTTGCGGCTATCTATTGTCGGTGCAGCGTATTACATTGAATCGCCACAACTCCTGAAAGAGATTGACGAGCGGCACTGTCACATCAAGCTCCCACAGTGCGTGGCACGTCTTCCTAGATCTGTTCGTTTAAGGAAGATTTGGAAGGCCACCGAATGGCAGCTATGGCTGCTCTACTTCCGCCTAGTGTGCGTGGAAGGCGGTTTGCCTGGTTGCTACTTAACCCACTTCAGCCTGGTAGTGCGAGGTATTTTCTGCTTCTTCAAGATGAGGTGTCCTCCACCGATATTGCTGACAGCACGGACTGCCTGGTGCAGTTTGTTCTAGGTGTCCAGTTCCTTTACTCTGAGAAAGAAATGACGTCCAATGTGCATCAGCTGCTACATCTTGCAAAGAGTGTCATGCTGCAGGGACCTTTTTGGGCGCATTCATGCTTCGGTTTTGAGGTAAGCATGGAAAAGCTTAAAAACCTCGTCACTTCAGCGAAGGGTGTGCCTCACCAGATCGTGACACGTGTTATAATGACTCAGAAAGTAAACGCATGCAAGGCAGTCGCAAGCCCTACGTTCAGGACTTTCTCCAGTGTGGTGCGCCGAACAAAGAGCCTGCAGCCCTTCTCGGCAAACCAAGACCCGTGGAAGGGCCTTTGTATGGGTTGATCGAGAGGCAAGTCCCTGATCAAATCACTGGCCCTGTTGTAGAGCATGACCAAGTTTGCATCTCTAGACGTGTGTTCCACAGCGAGCAGTACCAGAGGCCGAACAGAACGGACTACACAGCAGTAAGGCTGCCAAACAATGTATGTGCAAAGATTCAGCACATTGATTCAGTGAGCTGCAGTAACATGGAGAGTATTTCTTGTTACGAAGGGCTATGCAGCCTCTCCCTGGCTTGGCACTACTCACATTATAAAGGTTGAGAGGTGGTCATCTCAGAAGGTCATTGAGATTGATGCCGGTGCAGGGAGGCGTCTCTGGCTGGAGTGTAAGGGAAATATTTTTTTTTTTTTTTGCAATCTGGTGAATTGTTTTCGTTTGTAGACAGTTTCTCTTACGAGACTGCCGCATTTGAACGTTTTTCCGGTTGAGGTGTCCAGTATATGATGGAGGTTTATTATGGAGAAGGTGCAATGTAGCTGATCATTAAGTTGCATATCAAAAGATCTCCAGGTGGTCAGAATTAATCCTCAGTCTAACTCTAGGGCATGCCAGATGCCCTATGTTCGTTTCACATGTAAATCCTCAAAATTAATTTATGTACTTTCATGTTATGTATGTAGCTTTGCCAGTTACCTTTTTTTCTGTGGACTTACTGTAAATAACTTTTTGTGGCAATGCATTAGAACGTAGGAGCATATGCACATCACATTCGGGTATCAAAAAGAGCAAACTGCAGCAGTCGGCCCATGCTTTCACTGACGTCAGTATTGTGAATACCTTGTCTTGGAGAAACGGGCACACATCTCTCTAGCAATCTGAAGTGGGTTGGGTGTGAACTGAGATTTTGGTTACACATGAAATTACCCCTTAGTTTGAATTCATCTCGAATCTCGGGGCATGGCATACGCCCTTTTTGCACTTGACACCTACAGTTGACTTCAGTGATTACGTACAGTTACAATGGTATATTTTGTTTTTTGGTAGTATGATCAGTGGCGTCACGAGGGTCAGCGGCACCCGGGGCGGTAGCCCGCCGCGACCCCCCCCCCCCCCCCCCGCTCTCACGTGGCCCGCCGCGACTCCCCACCCCCCCTGGCTCTCGTGGCCCGCCGCGACACCCCCCTCAGCGCTGCACCCGGGGCGGTCAGCCCCCCCCCCCCCCCCCCGCCCTTGTGACGCCACTGAGTATTATACAAGCTGTTTTGTTGGTGCCTGTTCAAAATTGTCAATTTTATTACCCTTGATGTCATGCCTAGTGAATTATGAACAAAATGTTGGTTTAATTGTAGAAAAGTCCTGCTGATAAAATACGTGAAATCTTTTCTTATTGGACATGTGCCATGGTTGTATGTATTCAACTAAGTATAGGCTTAGTAACATGGTGTAGCACATACAATCTTGTACGAATGCATTTGCTGGAGACAGTTACAGCATGTCAACTGCATCATGAAGCAGCTACTTTGTAAGTAAAGTCTTTGGTTCCTATAACCAATTTTTTATGTTAGCTTCTGCTATGGTTAATCTGAAGAACTGGTTCAGCTGTTCCGGTAATTCAGAATGTGCTCATGTTTTTGTATTATTCAAAGGAAAGTTTTATTGACACAATAATTGATGTACGTTTTTCAGTGACTTTTTGAAGTGTTTCATCTTGTTTAAACACAAAATAAACAAATAATAATTAATTTTTAGTGCTTTTGTGCATTCCTGCAGCATGAATAACACATCCATCTATAATACTATCTTAATATTTATTCACAAATTTTAGCCAGAAAAAATAAGAGAAGTCAGACTGAAGAAGACTCGAAGTTTCATGAGTTATGTTGGTGACTGAATGCCACAGAACTTATGGAATCCGATTTTCACAACCACCTAAAATTGCGTCTCTCTGACAATGCACTACGTTTTGTATCTTGTCGAAGGTATTTCTTTAGGAGAAGTGAGGCAAGCTCGGTGCTAGCTTCTCCAACTGGGACTAGCTAGGACTTCACCCAACTGAACTAGTTCCATTTGAACCGACTGGTTCGAGATATATCTTATGGGAGCAGTTCAAACTAACTGGCTCCAGACAGCTCTAACTGGGTTCAAACATGGCACTTGGTCCCGGTTGCATTTCAACTGCAATATATCAAGACAAGTTTCTGTTACCTCTTCAACTGGTACCAGTTGGCTTCCAACTGGTTTTACCTAACCTGAAACTGTGACCAGTTGACCCCCAACTGGGATCAGTATACCCCTGACTGAAACCAGTTGACCCCTAACCAAAACCAGTTGGACCCCAATTGGACTAGTTGACCCCCAACTGGGATCCATATGGGACCGGTTGACTCCCAACTGGAACCAGTTGATTCCCAACTGGGACCAGTTGACTCCAAACTGGAACCAGTTGACCCCCAACTGGCACCAGTTGACCACCAACTGGCACCAGTTGACCACCAACTGGCACCAGTTGACCCCCAACTGGGACCAGTTGACTCCCAACTGGGACCAGTTGACCCCCAACTGGGACCAGTTGACTCCTAACTGGGACCAGTTGACCCCCGACTGGGACCAGTTGACCCCCAACTGGGACCAGTTGACTCCCAACTGGGACCAGTTGACTCACAACTGAAACCAGTTGACTCCCAACTGGACACAGTTGAAACCATGAAACCAGTTAGATTTTCAACTGGTTCCAGTTAGACATTTTCACCTGGGACGCTTCCAGATTCACATTTGCCTGCCGCAACCACCTTCCGTTCAAAACGGTGGACTGCGGCCCCACGCTCTTTTCCGAAACATCAAAATCGTGCTTGATTCTGCACAGGTTCTCCCCCTCCTCTTAACCCCCCCCCCCCCCCCCTAAAAAATTCCTCGCTGTCCACACGCCGAAAACCAGCCCGTACGATGGTCCCGATTGCCATACAGCACACACAAGGCACATACAGCTGGCTGGCCTGTCTCACCGATCGACCCCAGAGCGGCCGTTGGCGGCGCTTCCGTGGCGGAACGTCGCGCCCCCTGTAGGTGCCGCACGCTTCCCATAAACCGAAGGGCAAGTCTCGAAGCGAAACTTGGCGCTGAATTTTGCGTCTTTCTGGCATGGAGTAAACACGTAAAAATCAAATCCGCATTTTTTTTTCTCTCGGGTACACTCTTGCCACCAGCTTTAAATTTTTACACACGCAAAGTGTCTAGGTCGCGATACCTCTCTGTGAAATTTGAACGTACTCCGATTGCTAGTCTAGGCGCTAGATGGCTCTAAACACAAAATGTAGCATTTTGCCCCGCGTCTCATTTTACCCCACCTTACCCTACTACTTGTAGACTTCGTTCAGCGACATCGTCAATTCCGTTAAAAATGTCTCCGAGTGCGACCAATTCTGGAGGCTGTGACTTCAGTGCCAGCATGTCGCTCTGTAGGAGTTCGCGACTGGTCATTTCTAATCTGCCGGAGGGCGGTCTTGTTGACACTGCCGGTAATCCCTCCATGTAATCGGCGGACATTGCATTAGAGACTGGAATCGTTCCAGGATGAGATAAATAAAGGATTGGCGGTCACATCTTGTAGGCATCAAAGAAGTTGGTTTTGTAAAGATACCCGATAATCCCCTCGGGGACAACTTTCCACATCATGCGTTCAACCTTCTAGGATCTCCGAGTTATCCGAGAAGCTTTCTCCGTTGATTGAAAATACGAACATTGGTGTTGCGTCAAAACATCGCTCCGTCATGCATTCTCGGTCAATTTCGGCTGGACCTCTCGGAAAGTGAGAGAGAATATAAGTTTGGGACTGAAGCAAAGTAGTGAGCACGGCCGTTCGCGCTGCCTATGCATTTAGAAAGTGGCGGTGCAACGATTTGCGGACTTTGGCCAATTAACTGCGGAAATTATTTTGTGTCACCTATAGAGCGAAGAACAGAAAACCCTATTTTCTTGCTAGAGCTAGTTTTAATTTAAATGAAACAAATCGAAGGTCAAAGTGCTTCTCAATTCTCCACGTCGCCTTCCAAATGACGTACTCGGGGGATCACGTGGCTTCTCCATGGGTTCTCTCTCCAGAGACTCCAGCCGCTTCCTCCGCGATTGTCGGCTTTTAAATAATTAGCATCGTCGAAGGTCGCGGTGAGCGATCGACACAAAAGACGGTTCGTCACGGGGCTGACGGCGAGTGTAGCAGCGGAGGGGGACAGGTTTGGTTGACTTCCGCGTGTCACCCAGAGACGTGTCACCGTAGTTCCCGTAACTGCCACGCGCGGCTGAAGATCGGCAGATAATTCGTGTTTTCCTTCGCGATTACGCAGCGGAATAGCAGTTCTTCGGAGAAAGGTGACGCGTTTTCGGTCACTTGTGCTTGGATAACCAATGCAAAAATAGAGACTGCCAACTCTTGTCTACATTAAAATCGTTGCAATACTTCTTTAAGCTAGTCGAAACCACGGCGCGGACATCTACATGGCGCCAATGAGGGATGGGCAGTATTTCAAACAAAAGTATTTGAAATACATGTTTAAAAAAACGTTAGAAAACAAATACGTATACATTGGGAACAAATACGTTCCCAATGTACGAAATTAAATATGAAACACAAAATACTCAAAGAATTTTAAATAGGTATTTCAACTACTGGGTGTAGCAAGGAGCGGCCAAGCTCTTTAAATCGACCGCTAAATTCGGTTTCTTAACCTGTTGCGTTCCGATTTTGTACAGCGTTGGCCACAGGTGGTCCATTTTTTCTTTTAAATTCGCAAAGAGCGAGCTTACCTTGGGAAAAAGTAAAAAAAAAAAGAAAGAAAAAGGCTTAACTCCTATGGAAACGCAGCGAGCCACCGGTCTTTAAACCATAGGGCACCCTATGGTTTGAAGACCAGTGGCTTCGCTGTGTTTCCATAGGAGTTAAGCCTTTTTCTTTTTTTACATTTTCCTCGGGTAAGCTCGCTCTTTGCGAATTTTATAGAACGAAATGCACCACCTGTGGCCAACGCTGTACAAAATCTGAACGCGATAGGTTAAGAAACCGAATTTTGCGGTCGATTTAAAGAGCCTGGCCGCTCTTTGATACACCCAGTACTTTGAATATTTTGTGTTCCATTTTTTAAGTTCATATTTTGCGGAAAATATTTGTCGATGATATTCAAGCGCTGACAAATGGTGAAATGTTCTGAGAGGAGGTTACCAGTCTATCTGCAACAGAGGTCCGCAAATGAGGTGACAGTTTTGTTTGAATGAGCGCGCACATAAAAGTGTGGTCCTGATCGCGTAGGAAAAAGAAACATGACACCAACTGTCGTACACCTGTGAGCAATATGAAGGTGAACAGCCCTCTTCTTGTTTTTGACGCTCCTGCAAGTTTTGGAACAAGCTCTGTTCCAGAAGAGGGCTAGAACGCAAAGTTGAGACCCTTGACCACGTACCATTTGAGACGTTGAGAGTTAATATAGAAGAAACCAGGTAAGGTGTTCACCTTCATATTGCCGGCAAGTGTACAAACAAACGCAATAATCCCAATCCGCCCTCACTGACACGATGAAACAGATTGTCGGGCCTCGTGGGCTTCCAAGACGAGCTCCAAATGTATGTCGCAAAAACGCGGTGAAACCTTTGCACGTTCATGCGGGCACAATGAATCACTTGCATCACATCATAACATGAAATTTACAAAACATTGCAAACAGTCACGCGCGCAAAAAATGGACAGGTTCCGCTTCTTCCAGTGAGAGGCGCGCCTGCCAAGGTCGGTGGCGACACCCGACCAATAGGATTGGTTTTCACAATAGCAGTTTAAAGGCACGCCGAGGTATGTGCACGGTGCCCTGTCCCAACTGACACCTTCAAAAACCGAAGGCGATGTGGCCCACGCCTCATGCCAAATTCCACGGCACTTTTCCCAGTTTGCTGCTGCCCCTGTGGAATCACAAAAACCTTTTTACCAAAGCCAAAACAACACTAACACATAGCTCATTATCTTGATCTCAGCGTCACCCAACCGGTAACCACGACAATCCTCACTGCCTAAAATACTCATGCAGAGCAGTTTCAAATACAGTTTAAAAAATAAAGGTGACAGAGGGTAGCCTTGCCTGACTGATGACCGAACATTAAAATCTTCGGTCAACTCTTTGTTTCCAAAAAATTATAGGAGGACACTTAAGACTGCTTACGTGTAAGAATGCGAAAGAATTCGTACACGCAGCGCATTACTACAAGCAGCCCGCTCCGCTGTCCTCCGCAGAGTCAGGCCGGACCTCTGCGGGCGCTCGCATGCCACCCTCTCCCTTTTACCGGCGCGCGGGCCGCAGCGCCAGCAATAGGGCTTCTTTGTGGAGTGGCGTTCCTTGGAACTATGACGCGTCGCAGCCAATCGGAACTTAACTGCAGAATTTAGGTGCCGCTTTTCGCGGTCACAGACAACGCCTCTTTCGCTTCATGGGACAGTTAATGCTTTCGCATTAATAAGCTTTCTCGTACACCCCCTATAGGCCATTTTGGCCCCTTTTAGAATGACTGCACCAACATTGACGCGCTCCAGCATATCATAAATAACATCAGGTTTAACACGGTCAAAAGCCTTGTCAAAGTCTATTTGGAGCATAGCGACTTGATCTATGCCATGGTCGTATGCCTCTAAAACACCACGCGCAACGTGAACATTTGTTCCTATAGACCGCCCTTGAATCCCACAAGTGTGGTGCTCGCCTATGATCTGGCAGGCGATACACTGAAAACGACGCGCCAAAATGTTTTACGAAAACTTTATAACCGACGTTGCACAGCGTTATCGGTCGATAACCTGTGACTTTTCTAAGCTTGCAACATCGCCGCTTATGGGCATTAAAACAGTGTACGTTCGGGCAAACGACGGTTGCAGCACCTTACGTTCATACGCTTCGGAGATTACACGTAGCAAAAAAATAGCCACTACGTTATTAAACTTCTTTGTGAAACCCTCCCCCCACCCCGTCGGGCCCGGGCCTTTTTGCGCTTGGCAAGTTGTCGATTACACTCTCCACCCCCTGCAGCGTAATCATTTTAAGGAATTTTTGTCAGTGTTCGCTGAAACAATCACTATATATTTCTAGAAATATAAAAAAAATGTTGACCCAAACTACCATTGCACGAACTGACGTGGAATCAATCACTTTACAGTTGGTCTAAAAGCAGCACATTAAATAAAATAACCCTTAAAAGGTAGCGCTTCTGTTTGACTCAAAAGTGCTTCCTTGCACAAAACGATGTCCCCTTACTGTTAGCAGGCGTTGTCTATACCATAACTGCCGACTTGAATATTTACAGATCCGATTTTTCGCACAATATGTGGTTGCACTTCAAAACTTCAGTGACCAAATTCACATGGTTTGCCAAATAATTTTAATTTTCAGTACAAGTATCTGACCCCTGTGACGTCACCTGAAAATTTCAGTAATCAGTTTTAAAGTTAAAAAAACACATCTTAAGAGTGAACTGGGGCCATGTCGTCTGGCAGACTGGGAAAATGAATTCCTATATACATTGACGCACCAATCAGTTTAAAGCACGTTTTATGCTGGCCACTGTGATATCTCAAAACAAGTTTGTTGAGAGAAAACACGGAAATAAAGATATTTTATATTAATAAATGTAACCTGGAGAACTTTTTAGACCACCCGAAAAAAAAAAAACGCTAACACGACTTGAACTCCAGGGCGCGGGTGCCCAAATTTGAAATGATGAAGGAGTGCCTGAAAACAGTCGAACCATAACCGCTTCAAGACAAGTTTTCTCGAAGACGACTCATATGAGAGGCTGATGAGAGGATTTATCATAGCAGCAGCTTGTAGTCGAGGGCCCTTAAGTTTGTATTTCGTCACTAGTTAAGACCTCTGCCGACCTCAAAAAGTTCCTGGGTGTCAAACGATGAACGAATGCCTGGAAATAGTTGAACCAACTCAATTTCGAGATAACTTTACTCAAAAATGTCTCATTTTAGAGGATTTGCCTTATCAGAAGCTTATAGTAGAGGGTTCTAAATTTAGTATTTCGTAACCAGTTAAGCTCTCGGTCGACCTCAAAAAGTTTCTGGATGAGGCGCGGGTGCCAGAATTTCAAAACGATGAACGAATACGTGAAAACGGCCGAACCATCCCCACTTTGAGACGCTTTTCTGGAAAACGACTCACTTTGAAGTGTTTGCCATACTACCAAGATGTGCTCGAGGACTCTGCATTTTTTATTCCACCTTTAGCTGTAGACTGGTTTGTCCTCAAAATGTTCCCTGGCGAGGCGCGGGTGCTCAAATTTTAAAAGATCAACGAAGGCGTAAAAGAAGCCGAACCCTCCCAAATTTGAGACCGATTTTCTCAAAAAGGATTCACTTTAGAGTATTTTCCATAGTGCCAGCTAAGATGGGCTTGATAGCTCTACATTTTATATTCAACCTTTAGTTGGGAACTGGGTTGTTCTCAAAAGGTTCCCTGGCGAGGCGCGGGTGCTCAAATTTTAAAAGATCAACGAAGGCGTAAAAAAAGCCGAACCCTCCCAAATTTGAGACCGATTTTCTCAAAAAGGATTTACTTTAGAGTATTTTCCATAGTGCCAGCTAAGATGGGCTTGATAGCTCTACATTGTATATTCAACCTTTAGTTGGGAACTGGGTTGTTCTCAAAAGGTTCCCTGGCGAGGCGCGGGTGCTCAAATTTTAAAAGATCAACGAAGGAGTAAAAAAAGCCGAACCCTCCCAAATTTGAGACCGATTTTCTCAAAAAGGATTCACTTTAGAGTATTTTCCATAGTGCCAGCTAAGATGGGCTTGATAGCTCTACATTTTATAATCAACCTTTAGTTGGGAACTGGGTTGTTCACAAAAGGTTCCCTGGCGAGGCGCGGGTGCTCAAATTTTAAAAGATCAACGAAGGCGTAAAAAAAGCCGAACCCTCCCAAATTTGAGACCGATTTTCTCAAAAAGGATTCACTTTAGAGTATTTTCCATAGTGCCAGCTAAGATGGGCTTGATAGCTCTACATTTTATATTCAACCTTTAGTTGGGAACTGGGTTGTTCTCAAAAGGTTCCCTGGCGAGGCGCGGGTGCTCAAATTTCAAATTATGAACGGATGCGTAGAAACTGCCGAACCCCCCCCCCTCCCCCCCCCCCCCTTTGAGACCTTCTTACTCAAAAAGGATTCACTTTGGAGTCTTTGCCATAGTACCAGGATAGACACGATAGCTCTAGATTTAATATTCTACCTTTAGCTGGGAACTGGGTTGTTCTCAAAAAGTTCCCTGGCGAGGCGCGGGTGCTCAAATTTCAAATTATGAACGGATGCGTAGAAACTCCCGAATCCCCCCCACTTTGAGACCGGCTTTCTCAAAAAGGATTCACTTTGGAGTCTTTGCCATAGTACCAGGATAGACACGATAGCTCTAGATTTAATATTCTACCTTTAGCTGGGAACTGGGTTGTTCTCAAAAAGTTCCCTGGCGAGGCGCGGGTGCTCAAATTTCAAATTATGAACGGATGCGTAGAAACTCCCGAATCCCCCCACTTTGAGACCGGCTTTCTCAAAAAGGATTCACTTTGGAGTCTTTGCCATAGTACCAGGATAGACACGATAGCTCTAGATTTAATATTCTACCTTTAGCTGGGAACTGGGTTGTTCTCAAAAGTTCCCTGGCGAGGCGCGGGTGCTCAAATTTCAAATTATGAACGGATGCGTAGAAACTCCCGAATCCCCCCACTTTGAGACCGGCTTTCTCAAAAAGGATTCACTTTGGAGTCTTTGCCATAGTACCAGGATAGACACGATAGCTCTAGATTTAATATTCTACCTTTAGCTGGGAACTGAGTTGTTCTCAAAAAGTTCCCTGGCGAGGCGCGGGTGCTCAAATTTCAAATTATGAACGGATGCGTAGAAACTCCCGAATCCCCCCACTTTGAGACCGGCTTTCTCAAAAAGGATTCACTTTGGAGTCTTTGCCATAGTACCAGGATAGACACGATAGCTCTAGATTTAATATTCTACCTTTAGCTGGGAACTGGGTTGTTCTCAAAAAGTTCCCTGGCGAGGCGCGGGTGCTCAAATTTCAAATTATGAACGGATGCGTAGAAACTCCCGAATCCCCCCACTTTGAGACCGGCTTTCTCAAAAAGGATTCACTTTGGAGTCTTTGCCATAGTACCAGGATAGACACGATAGCTCTAGATTTAATATTCTACCTTTAGCTGGGAACTGGGTTGTTCTCAAAAAGTTCCCTGGCGAGGCGCGGGTGCTCAAATTTCAAATTATGAACGGATGCGTAGAAACTCCCGAATCCCCCCACTTTGAGACCGGCTTTCTCAAAAAGGATTCACTTTGGAGTCTTTGCCATAGTACCAGGATAGACACGATAGCTCTAGATTTAATATTCTACCTTTAGCTGGGAACTGGGTTGTTCTCAAAAAGTTCCCTGGCGAGGCGCGGGTGCTCAAATTTCAAATTATGAACGGATGCGTAGAAACTCCCGAATCCCCCCACTTTGAGACCGGCTTTCTCAAAAAGGATTCACTTTGGAGTCTTTGCCATAGTACCAGGATAGACACGATAGCTCTAGATTTAATATTCTACCTTTAGCTGGGAACTGGGTTGTTCTCAAAAAGTTCCCTGGCTGAGGCGCGGGTGCTCAAATTTCAAATTATGAACGGATGCGTAGAAACTCCCGAATCCCCCCACTTTGAGACCGGCTTTCTCAAAAAGGATTCACTTTGGAGTCTTTGCCATAGTACCAGGATAGACACGATAGCTCTAGATTTAATATTCTACCTTTAGCTGGGAACTGGGTTGTTCTCAAAAAGTTCCCTGGCGAGGCGCGGGTGCTCAAATTTCAAATTATGAACGGATGCGTAGAAACTCCCGAATCCCCCCACTTTGAGACCGGCTTTCTCAAAAAGGATTCACTTTGGAGTCTTTGCCATAGTACCAGGATAGACACGATAGCTCTAGATTTAATATTCTACCTTTAGCTGGGAACTGGGTTGTTCTCAAAAAGTTCCCTGGCGAGGCGCGGGTGCTCAAATTTCAAATTATGAACGGATGCGTAGAAACTCCCGAATCCCCCCACTTTGAGACCGGCTTTCTCAAAAAGGATTCACTTTGGAGTCTTTGCCATAGTACCAGGATAGACACGATAGCTCTAGATTTAATATTCTACCTTTAGCTGGGAACTGGGTTGTTCTCAAAGAGTTCCCTGGCGAGGCGCGGGTGCTCAAATTTCAAATTATGAACGGATGCGTAGAAACTCCCGAATCCCCCCACTTTGAGACCGGTTTTCTCAAAAAGGATTCACTTTGGAGTCTTTGCCATAGTACCAGGATAGACACGATAGCTCTAGATTTAATATTCTACCTTTAGCTGGGAACTGGGTTGTTCTCAAAAAGTTCCCTGGCGAGGCGCGGGTGCTCAAATTTCAAATTATGAACGGATGCGTAGAAACTCCCGATTCCCCCCACTTTGAGACCGGCTTTCTCAAAAATGATTCACTTTGGAGTCTTTGCCATAGTACCAGGATAGACATGATAGCTCTAGATTTAATATTCTACCTTTAGCTGGGAACTGGGTTGTTCTCAAAAAGTTCCCTGGCGAGGCGCGGGTGCTCAAATTTCAAATTATGAACGGATGCGTAGAAACTCCCGAATCCCCCCACTTTGAGACCGGCTTTCTCAAAAAGGATTCACTTTGGAGTCTTTGCCATAGTACCAGGATAGACACGATAGCTCTAGATTTAATATTCTACCTTTAGCTGGGAACTGGGTTGTTCTCAAAAAGTTCCCTGGCGAGGCGCGGGTGCTCAAATTTCAAATTATGAACGGATGCGTAGAAACTCCCGAATCCCCCCACTTTGAGACCGGCTTTCTCAAAAAGGATTCACTTTAGAGTCTTTGCCATAGTACCAGGATACGCTCGATGGATCCACATTTTATATTCCACGTTGAGTTGGAAATTGGGTTGCTCTTAAAAAGTTTCCTAGCGTGGCGCGAGTGCCCGAATTTCAAAAGATGAACAAATGCGTAGAAACTGCGGAACCATTCCACATTGAGACGATGCTATTCGGTATGTGCTGAATGTTTATGAATTGGCCCGATCGACGCGGATTATGAAAGCATCATTCGCGTTGTCGCACCGGCCGCCCTGTGCCTGTTGCACGAGGGGTAATTAGCGCACCAGCGCGTTTCCAATGTGCCGCGATTATTTCTATAATTTACTTACTCAGTGGTTTTCGATCATATCAGAAAACGTTTATTAAAATGATTGGGGTGCGCCACACCTTTTGACTGAAATCATCTGGTGGTGGTTTTCGATGACGCTCAGCAAGTTTCTAATTTGAACAATATGTTTATGCTTACAAATGGAACTATTCAACAAAGAAATATTCAACTGTTCGTGACGATTAGCCACCTAAGTAATGTCCCCCTGGCTATGCAACTTACGTGATTATACCGCATTACTGTATCATTAACGGATCTTTAAAAACGATGTGAAAAGCCTAAAATGAACACCTTGTATACGCGATATAAATGGAATAAACTTAAATATTGTACATTCGAACGCGGTGTGAATGCCGCATAAGCGATAGCTTTTATACTTGGTTTCAGCTTCCTTCCAGACGCAGCGGACGCCACGAGCTCATGGAACCAACGAAGCGGCGTCCAAAGCGCAAATCACTGAGCTTGTCCTGTTTAGGATTGGTTCAGCGTTGATAGAACACGTACAGAAACAGGACTAATCCCCCGTGGTTGTGCGAATTTGACGCTCTCTGATTGGTCCTGATTGGTCCTGATTGGTCCTGTCAGCTCGTAACGTCGGCTGCGTCTGGATTTAAAGGTGAAACGAAGTATGGGCGATATTGCCGCGTCCGTGACGGTGTTGGCAACGCATGCGGCTATCACACAGAGGAATGTGGTTCGAATCCCACTCGGCCTGGATATTTTTTTATTAATTTTGTACTCTTTTAAGAAATCCCAGCTCATTTTCGACTGTCGTCTAGTGTTCTTGTTCGGAACATTCCTGAACGTGTCGCGTGTATGAAAGTAGCGGTAATGGCCTGCTTTGTGTCAGACACAAGTCTATCGCCAACGCAAGATGCGTGGCATCATTATATTTATGTTTGTAGGCGAAATTTCGCCTCATTAAACGTTTATTTTTCGCTCCAAATTCATGTTCTTTTTTTTTAGTGACAACATCGCACTAGGTGGAAAGTGGATATAAATAAACGCGCCAAAAATCGTGTGCCTGAAATACGTAATTTGACAACACATCCTTAGATCCGTCCTGTACGGAATCAACCGCTAGTAATAGCGTGCGTTTTATGCCCCCTAATCCCACGCAGCACAGCTATAGCTGAAGGTACAGTCATGCAGATACTAAATAGCTCCACGCGAGCGGGCGTTTTATTTAGAGGAGCGCTTTGACTATTGGCTTACGTTTGAACTATCGGTGATGTCAGAGCTCGTCAATGTGGAGCAGGTAGGGGGTAGCCTATCAACGTGAACTGCCGTTAACATCTGCGCCTGTGTCAAAGTGGTCTGAATGAAAAGGGCTCGTAGTTATTTTGATTCATTTTTTTCTTCTTGCCCTAAAACGCATAGTCGCCAGTCGCCGAGCTTCCCGTTTCGATGATCCTTCCTCTGCCCCTTTTGATCAGACCGCGGTGACACAAGCGCATATGATAAAGGCAGTTCACGTTGATGGGCTCCCCCCAATCTGCTCCAGACGTCACCGCTAGCTCGACCGTAAGCCACCGGTCAAGCGTCCTTCAGAAAAAAAACAAAAGAACGCCCGCTCGTGTGGAGCAATTTTGTATATGCATGACTGTACCTAACTATATCCCACTCCAAGTCAACCATAAGAACTGTAGAAATGCGCGCGATGACTTCTGCGAAATCGTTTAAACTTTAAAAGTTCCGATGTTCTTCCTTAGATCGCAGCATCGCCATGAAATGGTAACGGAGAGTGATAAAGTGATCGGTATGTACCAACTGCAAGATACTCCTTATCTCATCCGTTTTTTATGTTTGAAGTTACTGTTTGTTTCCCTCGGCACGCATCCGCTTTGGCGGCAATTCGCACGCGGCGTAAAAGTTACAGGTTACAGATAAGTGAACTATTTTTATTTTTATTTGTTAGTTTTCTTTAGAGAATACTACGGGCCATTGAAGGCCCAAGTAGGAGTGGGGTACAACATTATGCATTGGCACATACAACAACAAACAAATAACACGACATTAAAAAGGTTTACAACAATCAACTATAATTCGTCTCATCCTACGATGGACTAAAGGGCAAAGCCACGGGCCGCCAGGTCCAATCACGTTCCACGCTAACTACGACACGCTTAGCAATGATTTGGTTTGAACGAATAATGCTCCGAATCCAAAAACGCTGCGTCACTTTTATAGCTTCAACACTGAAAAGAGCCAGTACGTCATGGCTTTTGTTGCAATGTAAAATTGTTGAGTCACTCATTGCTGGATCCTAACCACTGTCCGCCCATTCCCATCAGTGATCCGAGACGCGGGCACCGATACGTGCATCGAAGCGAAATACCGCGCAATGTCTAAGTGGCTCGCGATTGGATCTGGCGGTTCGTAGCTTCTGCCTTTAGTCCATCGTAGGGTGATACGAAGTATAGCAAACCATCAAGCAGCGTGTAGTGCAATCATGCAGTAATACAAAATGATCTATCCGGATGTAGTATGAAGCTTTATACAATCTTAAAGCCCATGCGAAAGGGATGAGCGTGCAGCAATATACAAAGCAACATGCTAGTCACCAAGACGTTCGAGACTTTGTACAAAGTTGGTGTCGTTAAATAGTTCGAGAGGTAAGCCGTTCCAGTCGCTAATAGTGCGGGAAAAAAAAGCTAAACTTAAGGATGTTAGTACGCGCAGAAATGGGTGTTAGTGAAAACTGATGTCGGTGCCGCGTAGATCTTGACTCTAAAGAGGAAATATATTGCAATGGGTCAATATATGCGAGTCTGTCCTTGTTGAAGACGAAACAAGAATTTTAATCGTGCAAGTTACCTTCTGGTCTGAAGGGTGTGTATTCCGCTAGCCTGTATAAGTTGAGACGGGGAATCCAGCCTTCTATATTTTCCGTAAAAAAAACCGAACCGCTCGACGTTGCACCATCTCCAACTTCCGGATGTCTTTCTGAGTGAATGGATCCCAAACGACATTTGCATACTTCAACTTGAATCTTACTAATGAAGAGTAAGCATGCAGCTTAACCTGAATCGGAGCGTCTTTCAGATTTCTTCTAATGAAGCCCAACATCCTGGATACCGTGTTACAAATATGGTTTATATGAGGCGACCATGAAAGTGTGTCTGACGTAATTAAACCAAGATATTTACATTCCCGCACCACAGTAACCCGGGGTGTCCGCGATCATATAAATGTATACAAAGGTTTTTTTGTTTGTTTTTTTGGTAATACGTAAAAGTATTGATTTAGCAGAATTAAGCTTCATTTTCCAGGTATCACACCATAATATAACTGATTGCAAACCATGGTCTAACAATAACTGATCCGAGCTCGACTTTATTTCTTTGAAAATAACGCAATCGTCGGCAAAAAGACGTATATGGACACCCGTGTCAATCATTGATACAATATCGTTTATGTACACCAGAAACCAAAGAGGACCTAAAACGCTCCCTTGAGGGACCCCTGACGTTAAAGCCGGATTTGGAGAGAGACAACCTCCGACGGAAACAGACTGTGTGCGTTGTGATAAGTATGCAGCAATCCAGTTAACAAAACCATGTGAAAGACCGAGTTGTTCAAGTTTAAAAAGCAGTTGTTCATGAGGCATCTTATCAAAACCTTTGCTGAAGTCCAAAGAAAAAAAAGCACATCGATTTGACTTCCCCATATCGAGGATTTGCTCAAACTCAAGGATGGTAGTAACGAGTTGGGTCGTAGTTGATAAGCCTTTGCGAAAGCTACGTTGAAACTGTGTTAGAAAATTCCGACTATCCAGCAGTGGATTAATTTAACTGCAAATGATATGCTCTATCAATATACATGAAGAAGTTAAGGAAATTGGATAGTAGTTCTCAACTGCTAGGCGATCCCCTTTTTTGTGCACAGGTACTACTATGGCTGTACGCCAGTCTCCTGGCAGCGAGCTGTTCGAGTATGATGTACGAAAAAAAATGAGAAGAAAATGGGCTAGGGATTTAGCGTAGCGTCGTAAAAACGTGTTTGGAATGTGATCAGGACCAGCACTTGTCTTCGTTTTCAATGACAACAACAAAGAAACTATGCCGTGATAAGTTATAAACTCAGATTGACAGTTTGATACGGTAGAAAGGACATAATCGTGTTACAGTTATCGGAAAAAAACAACTGAAAATACTCATTGAAATGGCACGCTCTAACACCAGGGTCAGTAGAGACAGTGTCGTTCACCATGATTTGCTCGACGGGTTTATTTTTTTTTTCAGTCAAGTAGCGCCAAAACTTTTAAGGGTCTCGTTGTAGAAATTTCAGAAGCGTATCGGAGAAGTAGTTGTCCCTAGCCTCAAAAATTAGGCTACGAAAATCAGTCTGCAGATTAGTGACATCCCAGTTAATCGGCCTTGCTTTTTTCGCTCGTTTTATTCTGCGTTTGAGATGTATGATTTTTCTATTGATCCACGGATAATCACAATTAAGGTGCTTGTATGTTGTAGGTACAAATGTTTTAAGGCAGTACTCACATAAGTGCTTAAAGAGGTGATGCAACGATTTTTGTATTTTGCGCAAATACCGCTTAGAACGGATCCCTGACGTTAATGACCTGTGAAAAACCAGTCCGTTTTTCACCACACGCAATCGAAGTCGCAGAAAAAAAGTAAAGAAAGACGAGCAGAGTTCACCCCCTCAACTCGCAGCCAGAACAAGGGGCCACGTGATCTTGAGCCGATTATATGCCGCCAATGTTGATCAGAGAAATGCGCTGGGATTGGCAAGGTACAGGACACGCGCTGAGTTCCAGACATTGTTATGGTTCGGCTATTGTCGTCATTGCAGCGATTGGACACAGGACACTACCCGAATGCTTCTCGAGCTATCGATTATCACGAGCCCAAATCGAGTTTCCATGCCATGCTCGGGTCCAATCTATGAGCCGCATTCAAATATCGTCACTGGGCGGTACTGCTACCGCCCAGCTACGTCATCAGGTTTTGCGAAGGAGAGACTGAATGAAAACACTCGGTTTTGTCCTCGAAATTACTCCGCAACAAAGGAGTTTCTCGGTCAGTGGCGTTGCGTGCGAGTATCCTTGAGTCCCCCTAGTGCCAGTAGGCTCGTGTAAAGTGAAAAACATTCCAATTGAATATCGTTGCACCGCCCCTTTAAAGTTTAGCCAGAGCGCATCAACACTTGTACCAGTGAAATTATTAAGGTTTATAACAAGATAGTCGAGTACGCTAGTATCGTCAGCTCATGAAAAGTCTTTGAAAGGCGAATATATAACTCTTTTTTTAGGTGAAAATCGCTCAAGAAAACATTCAGGAGGACCGAATAGTGATCAGATATATCCTGTTCAACAGATATGGAGCAATCAGTAAGCGGATTGTTTACGAAAACAAGATCAAGACTGGAGTGACTGGTACCACACACTCTGGTTGGATTCTGTACTAATTGCTTCATATCAAAGGCGAACATTATATCAAACATAATTTCTGTTTGAGAAGATAAACTACACATATTCGCCCAGTCAACGGACGGAAGATTAAAGTCACCAACCAGGATTATTTTATTGCTGCAAAATTTAAACAAATGGTCAAATAATTTGCACAAGTAGTCAGGAGTAGCAGAGGGGGGTTGATAAACAGCTCCAAGGATAACAGTGTTGCCCCAACAGTTAAGGCGTAAAAACAATTTTTTATGATTTTCTATTTGGGTTTCCAGAATCACTTAAAAGTCAGAACCAGTTCGCCACCCCTTCCGTCACGATCCCTGCGAAATACATTGTACTAATCTGGAAATACCACTCCGTCACTAATGTAATCAGTAAGCCAGGTTTTGGTTATAACACAGGCATGCGGGTCATGCATAACTAGAAACGCCTGTCTCAAATTTCAGGCCATAAGGCTGTTCGAGCCTTTCCTTCTCCTCTGCGTCTAATTGAGTTAAGGCCTCAAGAAGGCCCGCACACATAGGATATCTCCTACCGTTGGATTGGCTCTCAAAAAGATTCCTATAATGGTCAACGAAAACCTTTTGAATATGGTTTGGGCTCGCGCTACTTGCACCCAGGTACTCCATCTCGCCGATTTCATTACGGAGTGTGTAGCGTTTTTCCTCCGCTAAGAATCGTTTTGTCGGTTGCTCTCCCATTACGTATTTTTCTGATCGAGCACGAACTATGGCTCCCCGGCACCGCTCGCGATGCAACTCTTCTATTTGAGCTGCACGCTGTAGATACACTTCGTCACGCGTGCTTCACTGGGGTGCGCGTTCGAGATAAATATTCAAGATATTTATATTTATCAATTCTGGTTAAGTTACTAGCAACAGAAAAAAAACTTTAGACGAATTTCCTTTCTTCTTAAATTCAATAGTTCCCAACGAATCTCACGTTTAATTTCTGTCACGCTGAATGTTCTATTGTACGTTCCTGATACAAACCTTGCAGCACGGTTTTGAATTTTTTTCTATTTTAGTGACAAGGTACGCTCGGTGCGGGTACCACAAAACACACGCATATTAAAGCGTAGGTCTTACCAAACAGCAGGAAGCTGTTTATTTTAGCTTTTTGGGAGCATTTCGTAGATTTCGGTTAATAAAAATTAAAACTCTACCAGACATTTTTACAGATTGTGTTACGTGAACATTAAAGGAAAGATCGCTCGATAAAATCACCCCAAGATACTTTGCATCCACGTTTACATGTAAATGTCGATAATTAATAAAGTAACACGATAAGATGCTGTCGCGTTTTCCCCGTTTTCCGTTTTCGATAAAATACCCAACTGGGTATTTTATCGAAATCAGGTTGTAACAGAGCAGAATCACGTAAATGTTCCACTCTGCGATATAAAACACAATCATATGCGAACAGCCTCCCAGGCGAGTCAATCCCTACAGCTATGCCATTTATAAAAACGAGGAAAAAAAGAGGCCCCAAGACTGACCCCTGCGGAACGCCAGATGTCACAGCGACAAATTCAGATTTTGCACCGTTCACGACTACAAATTGCTTTGTCTCAAAAAGATAATTTTCTATCCATTGGTAGATGTTGTTAAAAAGGTTCAAAGAGCGCAGCTTATACAACAACAAAAGGTGGGACACAGAATCAAAAGCCTTCCGGAAGTCAAGGAAAATAGCATTCGTCTCACTTACACTCTCAACTGTTGTAACAAGATCATGGTAAAGTTCAGCAAGCTAAGTCACGCACGAAAGACCCTTTCGAAAACCATGCTGAGCTAGAGAAAACAAAGCAGTTAGTATCTAGATCTGTTACAATACTACTATAGACGATGCGTTCTTGCACCTTGCAACATACACAACTAAGGGAAATGGGGAATAGTTTTCTAAACTTTTTCTTTATCCATGCTTGTGGATTGGCGTATGAGCAAGATTTCAGCAATTTTGGCGGCAAGCCGCCTGGGAACACTGATGTTTTTACATCTACGTCCTCTAAACATTTTTGAATGCCTTTTATATTTATGACAACAGGTGGCATAGGACGCTCTATTCCATCACAGAGGGAGGGAATGCATGAACGCGTTATGTTAGAGGCGAAAATAGACTGAAAATATCTATTGAAACAGTTGGCTTTATTATGATTATCTTCAATAACCTCACCGTCACACAAAATATCCGGGATGCCAACATTTTCCTTGCGAGTTTTTCAAAGGTAGGCCCAAACTTCTCCGCTATTTTACCGCATTTCATCTGAAAGTGTGTCAGGGTATTTCCGTTTTGCCAAGCTGATAACATCTCTATCAGCATTATTCAGCTTCTCAAGTTTTGAAGCAGCAAATTCAGATGAAGGCATTTTGTACTTCTGATATGCTCGCTTTCGTTGATTTATCACTCTTTTAATAGCAGACGTCATCCAAGGCTTATCAGCGTTAGTATTTTCAGATATATATTTGGCTGGAACATATTTTTTAATAAGACCTGACAAACGTTCCTTGAAAGCAACCCATGAAGTATCCACACAGCTCTCCAAGGATAATTTAGTAGAATCATCTAAATATTCAAGCAATTATTTCCTTTGTCATACATGAATACGTTTCTGTCACTTTCCCGTGCACGAAATGGATGAGGGAATGTTAAACTAGCTATGACTATGCTGTGATCGCTAATTCCTGGAAAGATGGACACATCATGAGCAATATTTCTTTTGCACAATATTAAATCAAGAATGTTTTTGCCTCTTGTTGGTTTACAAACAAATTGTTCAAAGCCGTAGGCATTCAAATATCTTCAAATTCAGAGTATACAACACCAGGTGGTACTATATAGTGGTCACCTGCCCATTTCAATTCTGGAAGATTAAAATCTCTGGCTATTAAAATCTGTTCGTCAGGTAGGCTAGATAAAATATTCTTCAGAGCAGAAATTGTTTCGGCAGTGGAACCGGGAGGGCGGTAAAATACACCAATGGCCATTTCACTTTTGCTAGGAGTGCGTATGCGACACCACACTGATTCGACGTGCTCAGTTTCCGCATCAATCAACATGCTGTTAAATGACCTGTTAACCAATAAGAACACACCGTCTTCATGGCAATTCCTGTCCTTTCTGTTCACATCATACGTGATTGGGGGGGGGGGGGGATTTCAACATTCAGAATTGTCTCATCTAACCATAATTCAGTTTCAAAAATAAAATCGGGATTAAACATATTAATGAGGCCATTGAACTCTTCAATTTTATTTGTTGTACTGCGACGATTTATGAACAATATGGAGCAGTCTTTTTCTGTCGAAATTTGTTTAGTTGTTGGACTTTCATGTTTTACACCCCTTTCCCACCACCATAAATATGTCTGCCGTTATCATAGGTTGCCGTTTGACAAGTAGGTTCGCAGGATGAGTCGGTGTTTGGTGACCCAAAATTATCACGCAGTCAGGCAATTGGATTGTGCGAGGCCAGGCTTCCGCTTATCGTTGTGCGGTATTTTTTATCATCATCCCATAGTAGGTGTCATTATCAACTCGATGCCTATCATGCACAAGTTTTACTCTGGAACCCTGTGCCTTCTCCTCCTTTGCACTTTCCCACAACATTTTCCGTTTGTGTACTGTTACAGTGATGCCTCGTTAATATGAACACCTCCGTTCCCGTAAAAAATCGTCCATAATGTGAGTTGTTCATAATAACGAGGCAAAAATGCGTGTATTTCCCAGTTTGTCCCCGAAAGTGGTGTACATATTGCGGGGTATCCATATTAACGGGGTCCGTATTAACGAGACATGACTGTATCTGTGAATAATCATTAGAAACGTATATCCTTGAGCCCTTCAGTTTACTGCGATGCTTAAACACGTCGTTATTTTCCTCGCAGTTGCTCCCTTTCATTATGACTGGCCTAATTTTTGCGCCTTTTTCCCGCCAAGCCTGTACTTACGATGGAGAACAAACATCGCTAGTCGAAAAGGAAGAAGAGTCTCATTAAACAGTTGGTAGTCCAGCGGTTGAATGAGCATTTTGATTTCTCTTTTCATTTCTATGGATGGTTGAAATTTGTATGTTCAGCTGGTTTCGCCCAAACCTGTGTGTACGTACTACTGATTTTACATGAACGCATACGGTCTAAAAACAGTTCCTGAACAAGCTTTTTTTTATTATTTCAAATACAAGGAGGTTGTCTCTATGACTTCTGTCTTCAAGGTCGACGAGCTTTTTCTGCTGTGAACAGCTGGTTTGGTTAATGTTTTTGAAGGCATCCTGAAGCGGTACAACAAGTTCATCACCTATACTCGGCTTGTTCCAAATGCTCTTAAGCTGTTCAGACATACGCTCAACCTGTTCACCCAGCTGCCTTTGATTTTCCTTCATTTCTAGAATGTCGGAGGTCATAAGCCCTTGTGCATCCAAGACCTTCTGACTCAAAGCTTCTGTTTTTGACTGTGGCCCTGGGGTTTGCTCAACATCCCGGAGAGAAGCAGCAACTTTTTGCAACATTCAGACTTATTTTCTAAATTGCTGATTATCTTATCATTAACATTCAGTCACGCCATCTCGGTTGATTTGTTCTTTTGAAACCCATATTGCTCATGTACGATCGGAGTATTTGCAGTAAAGTAGTTAGTGAGTCCCACGTTATAAGTCGCTCTAATATTTTAGAGAACAAGGCAAGATCGATAATGGTCGATAATTTTGTAGATTATTTGGCGACCCCCCTTTATGCAACACGCAGATCATAGAAAATTTTCATTCTCTCTAAAAAACTAGATGTGTTTAATACGGCGTAAAAATGTGACCAAGAAGCGCTGAAATGAAATGAGACACCCCTTTAATTGGTTCAAATTTTAGGTCATCCTCGCCAGCTGCAGTACTGTTAGTCAAGCCTGAATCATAGCAAATATCTCTGCCTCACGTGTAGGTGACAAGAAACTTGAGGTTGATACGTTTGTGGTGACGTAAGCTTCCGCTCTATCGTGGTTCATTGAGAACGGTGATGAATGCGCCGGAGGCCACACAATGGGAATTAACCTAATTTGCTTATGACTCATCGGAGAGCAAGATATCATCAATTGTTAATTCGTCCGGGAACCTTTTTACTGAGTTTTGGCAAGGCTGGCTACTGTATCCCAAATCTTCTAAAAATTGCCTTGTATTAAAAAAAAGAAAAAAACAACAACACAATTTATGATTCTATTTTCATTTGTGCTTTCTTAATGTCAGAGTTAACTTCATTTCTCACTTTTTTATACTTCGCCAGAACACATTTTTTCTGCTCTTAATGAATATTTCGTATAACTTGTTTCGCTCCTAATACCGCTTATAGAGCGCTTGCGTTATCCAAGGCTTCCATGCCTTCTGGGCTTTTGTGATTTCTGCAGTGGAATGATGAGTGGTAACAATTTAGCGGCTTCCATAAAATGTCATATCCCTGTCCTGGGTTTTGTTTATAATATACATCATCCCCGTTTATGTCAGACACAAGTAGGCAAAATGAATTAATCCTCTCGTCTTTAATGCATCTCTACAACGCTTCGGTTTTTGAACACTTTCTAGGTATTGAACATGGTAACACTAAATATTGGCTGATGACCCCTCAAATCACACAATAACACGCCAGAAATTACATTGTTCACTTGTGAACAATACACAAAAATCAATCGATCACCGTTTTGTTTCCATGTGTAATTCTTTTGGTACATCAATCAAGTTTTTACTAGGCTGGGTCGTCGATTAATATTTAACCCGTTAATCGCCACCTTTTAATCAATTAATTCATCGATTAATCGGTCTTGTTGGTTCCCATGCATGAAATTTTTTTAAGAGTAAAAATTCTTGTTATTTGTGCTTCTGCTGAATACGTAGTAACGCGCAATATAGAATTTTGATCAATCAACCTCGATATGTAGTTGCGAACAGTTCAAAGGCACTCACCTTCACAGATTACTCCTTTAACTAATGAGGCAAAAAGGTTCGTTGATATTCTCCGGCAAGAGCGACCTCCTTAGATGATTTACAATAGTCTCTGCTGAACTAAACGACACTCGCACGGCATTGAAGTGGCCAGGACACGTGTAACCTTTTGTACTAACAAATATCGCCTCTACAGTTTACTTTAAAATTGAAATTTTACCTAAAGTTAGCCCTCCACACAGATACATCTCCCCCCGCGTCTGTGTGTGAAAGTGTTTAATTTTTTACTTTTTTTGGTTCGTAAATATTTTACCGATTAACCGGTTAAAAATTAATCGCGATTAAAGCATTAATCGATTAACTGTAGGTTGATCAATCAAATGATTAGCCCTAGCTTTTACAGTTGTAGGATTCAATGACGTCAAAAAAATTCTGGACTCGCTGGACTTGAACAGAGAACAATATTCATTTCTCCAACGACAACCATGGGCAGTATAGAAATAAGATATTTCAAACAGATCAACGTCAAAGGCGACATTGTCCGGAATAATCGCAATTCCTCCCCCTCGTTTGCCTTCTCGATACCTCCTTCATATTTGTATCCACCGAAATTGTCTACGTCATTCTAGAAACATACCAAGTTTCGGCGAATGCAGACACATCAAACGAACCAAGTACACATCAATTCATCGATTTTGTTTCTCGTGCTCCTTGCATTTATAAAATAAGGATAGGTTGCCTTAATTAGGGCCTGATAATCCTGCAGAAGGCGAACAAACGAAGTTGTATCCTAGTGAAATACTGTAACGGTGTGCAGGCGAGCTGGTGAATATTAACCACGTTCAATTAACCTGAATCTGGGTTAGAGAGAGAAACATCAAAACGTAGAAGAGGCAGAAACTAGACACAAACGATGTCTCAAACTCAGCTAACTCGTTTATTTAGTCCACCTCTTGTATACGCTCAATCTCAATGTCATCTCCACCAGCACAAAAGGACGAGTCTATACAGTCATGCACCATAGTCACCATCACAGATTGCAAGAATGTGCAAACCTTACGGTCCGACCGATAAAGCAACATCCATCCAACTTCATACTTAAACAAAAGGTCTCTTCCCCTTCTATCTAAAAACCGGTTCCCACTTCTATTCACAAAACGCCCCTCCAGCTACTACCAAAAAAAGAAAACACCGAACGCTTT
>JABSTQ010005569.1:0-32630 GCA_013358835.2 Ixodes persulcatus | reverse complement strand
CTTTCAGTGAGAAATCAAAATTTATTTTTATTAATCAGCGCGATCGCTGTAAGTTATTCCAGGTGCCCTAACGCTTACGTTCCCGCATCGTATTTGCACAGATTACGTTTTGCAGAGATCGCGTACACACGGTGCAGCGGAACAGCGCAGAGGGCTTTCTCAACAGTGATATGTAACTTACGTTCGCTTTGACGCGAATATAATTACGAAATCACACACAAAAAAAAAAAAAACTTCCAACACTATAGCAATTTCTTGGGGAGGAGATCAGGAGGGGGTGTTGACTGATCATACATGAAATCTCCGAAGCCTTCACTGCTTTACAAGCATTATCCTCTCATTACCCACACTCTGGGGGAAACAAAAATACTTCACATCATCTACAGCGTTCGAACATTTTCAGCTTTGAACGTGAGAATACGGAGTTCCCTCCAACGCCGAGACGAGGATGCGGAGAAGCTCGTGTTTACGCTCGCACTCTGACAATAACATGTATACCTTCCGGGGAAGGTGCACAGTCTGCATGTGACGCAGTCAATTACTGCGTTGAAAACAGCAAATCGCAATAACCCCATATACATGGCTGCACCTCATTCTTTTTCATTTCAAACGTCCGCCACCAAAGCCAACGAATCAAGCGAGCTTTGGGCTGGCTACGCAGAAAGCAGACGACGAACAGATCACATGACGTATTTACGCGATTCAATGTGACATTGCCCCGATAAAGGAGAGTAGGGGAGCGTGAGGAATAGGTGAGCGGCGTTTGGCAACTTCCGGTTCCTTAGGAATTTTGTTAAGCTTTTGAGAAACGATGACGATCATCTGCAAGGCTGTCTAAGCATGTTCTGAAAACTACAGTCTGGAGGTTTCAAAATTATCTTGCACAGGCTTGCAGCTCATTGTCGTCGGCTTGCCATTAGTGACACAAAATTTCCTAAGGAACCGGAAGTTGTCAAACGCCGCTCACCTATTACTCCGGAGTAAACAACCCGCTTCTGGAACGCGAGTTCTGACGTCATCGAGTAAGCGCGAGTAACTTTGAAACGCCACGGTACGAAACCTTATTCCGGAGTCGGATCGAGTAAATTTGGAACACAGCCAAAGAGTCCTTGCGCTCGTTTGTGCTCCTGCAAAGAGGATTCTTGATGAGAAGTTGGCCAAGACGAGCCCCCAGGATTGCGGCCGCGGCTGTTTTGTCGGCGTTGTGTGCGCGACATCGGCGGCATCCTCGTGACTACGATTTCAACACAGGACGTCATTGCACTCCCACGGGTGGTGCACGTCAGAAACGTTTTGGAAGACCCAGCAAGGTGGACAACGATCGCCCGCAACTTGCTGCTTCCGACCGAGAGAACGTTTCTCGGCGAAGGTCAGTACACGAGATCTCCGTTGCCGAGGCGACGCAAGCGGACTCGACTGGTCGACCGCTCCCGTCGCATTATCATATTTAAATGAATCTAAAATGCTACTCTGAGCGAAAAGCTTGTTTCTTCTCAAGTTACAGCATTCCGTTGGTTAAATAAAAGTAGTTACCGCATCTTGTTTTTCACTGCAAGCGCGAGATGCTTAGCCTTTTGCTTCGCGGCGAAGAAACGCTTTTCTAAACGCTCTTGCGTAGCGTGCGCTAAAACACACTCTCAGAAAAAAAGGTATACTCTTACACCTCTTGTCCCATATACGACACCCCAAAAACTTCAGTTCGACGTCAGCGCGCTGTACGCCGAACTGAAGTTTTGGGGTGTTGTATATGGGACAGGGGTGTAAGAATACGCCCTTTTTTCTGAGAGTGCAAGCGCTAAATGTAGCGCTAGCGTACGCTGAAATTCCGTACGTTATTCTAAAACTCCCTAATGTTAACTGAATGACGTAAGAAAGTTTTCGAATAGCGCTCCTCCGCCGCGGTTCAAAACCCAAATCAGCTCGACCTACAACGCCGTCGTCATACAGTAGAACGTTTATTGCACGCACAAAGTGGTGTAATAGAAAGAAAAAGAAACAAGCTTTCAATCCTGAATGACATTCTATGAACATACAATCAGAGCGCTAGACCGGTCGTTGCCTCTTGCGTTGCGTCGGCAAGAGCGGTCTCGTATACTGAACTTTGCCGAAAACCGTGTGCACGTCACAAGTAGCAAGTTGCTGGTGACCGTTTCCCTCTCTGCTAGTGTTGTTGTTGTTGTGTTGTTGTTGTTTTTGTGTTTATTTTTTGCAAATTTGTTGTTGGTTAGCGTTGTCCAAACTGTGAGAAGGCAGCGTCGTCCTGAATCCAAACGACGCCGCAGACGTCGCGCCCATGGTGGCCGCGGTCCTGGGAGTCGTCGTGTTCGAACTCGGCTCGTATCGCTTTTAGCCAACTTCTCGTGCTTCGCCCAGCGCAAAGACGTTAGGGAAAATTCGGATACCCATGCAGTTTTTTTATTGGCGTGCGTACCGAAAATATAAAACGCTGTTTGTGTTTGGCACATTACCGGTGGTGACGACAATATTTCTTTCGGTGCGTAGAGCTTTTCATCACGCTATTTACAAACCCCCTATTAGGCCACACTTTGTACACTAACAAACGTAGGCCCGACTCCGCTGGTTTTTTTTTTAGATGAGTAATTACGAAAATTTCCGCGGTAAGCATTTCACGACATTAATCCTATCATCTGTATTCTACTTCCCCACCGACAGGTTTACTGAGAAATGAAACTATAACAATATATACATTCGCGTCCAGGTATTGTAAACCAAGCCGTCGCCGGGCCATTCTACCTTTAGTCGCTTGGTAAACACTAAACGTTATGCAGGCTGTCGGGAGACCCGCCACAGCTGCGTAAGAGCCTACAAGAAAACACAATTCCGATTGCAAGTGTTTACTCCCTAGAGCAAGCGTCCCTTCGTTTCTTCTGTAATCAAAATTATTATGTTGAGTACCTTACCCGGTGTCGTTTAAGATCTAATGCAGATGCCAGAACATCTACAAAGGTTGATATTACGACGGAAGTCGTAACGGGCATGAACTGAAAGTAAAGGTTTAATCGGCGAACGTCTGCCAGAAAAAAACGAAAGAATGGACGTAGAAACGTCGGGGCGGCGACGGGACAGCTGATAGAAGCGGGACTGCGAGAGAGAGTGCGTCATCATCGGAAGAGTCCCATTGAGGCGGCAAGGCCGCGCTGGGCTCCTTACCTATTTCCCTCAGTATCTATGCGAGAGCTAGGGTGAGACTGACTGGGCAAGGTCATTTTCGCCTCCTTATCTTCTACTGTTCGGGGTACTCGAATCTTCTATAAAAACGAAGAAGCGCTCTTTCTTGGTCATGGACTTTTTTTTTGTCTAGATTCGAAGTTATAACGTCGACCACCTAAACCGGTGTCGTTCAAGATCTAATACAGATGCCAGAACGCCTACTACGGATGATAGTATCGGTTTATATAACAGCAAAAGAAGTACTCTGACAGGTGTAGACTTCTTATGCTAGAGTTCTTGCAGGTCAATAATGCTATGTTGTCTGGAAGTGTGTAATAAAAATGTACGCATGTTAGAAGAGAAGCAAGCCTTAAAAAGAAAACATCAAGGGACGTGTCTCTATTTTCTTTTTTGCAAAATGAAAGTATAAAAGGTTTTGACAAGCATGCAATTGGTGCATTTCTCACGCATTCGCATTCACACGCCAAAGAAAAAACATTTCGTGCGGCACGTTAAAAACACAATGTTTGTCGTATTCCTTCTTTCCTCTTTGTAAGATAAAACAAAACAAAAAAGATAACGCAACTCAAGACTTGCAGTATCCAGTTGCGTGTTGTGAGGTTTAAACAATTTCTGCGCAAACTATTTTTTCTCATTAGCTACCCCATATATTAAACCGCTAAGCTTCCAGCTTTCTGGTAGCACGAGAGTCATGGCAGAAGTTACTCGGTGTCTTACAAATAGGAAAATTGATTTTCTCTTTTTCGCTCACGCATAAATTTAACAACAGCCCGTTTTGGAGCATTTGATCCATACCTGTTTTCCTCAATGTCAGCCGAATACACAATCATTTTGTCACTAATTACTTATTTTTAGAACAAAAAAATCACCGAATTCTACTTTTTTAAATTATTTTTAAAGCAAATTTTTGTGCAGCTCACCGCTCAAAACAAAATTAAACATAAGTAACACATTTGCCGCCTAACCATAACATGAATTAAAGCGTGGTACAGTCAGGGTCGATCAGTGTTACTTTGACAGTATTACCCAGCAAATTTTCAATTAACTAGGTTTTGTAGCTATGCCTGACTGCACGCAAAAACGAAATTCAAATATAGAAAAATAGGTTTAGAGAAATCGTGAAACCCAGATCAAGTTTCTTTTTATGATGCCGCGAATAGAAATACACTGCTTCACTGCTTGCAGCCATACTCAAACCATTTTTTTGCATTTTCCACGTGCCCCCCCCCCCCCCCCCCCCCCCGAAAAAAAAAAGAAAAGAAAAGAGAAGAATTAATATTACCAACCTTAAAACTCCAGAATGATTCAAGTAGTAAATGCACAAACTCTACGAAAATAGCACACGGATATTTCTAATCGCAAACGGTGCGCATGTGCACTCCAAACGAGCAGTTCTTTGTATAGCCACCCACTAGTTTATTGTAAAAACTGCCGGATGGCATAGAGACAAAAAAAAACATATTATTAAATTCTTAACTATGAATTCGAGTGCCTTTTTTGTGGTAAGGCTTGCACTAACATAGTCATTATGACCTACCTTTAAAAGAAAACTTCGAAATACAAAGGTCAGGCAAAATTTTTAAATACAAATTCAGTATAGCCTGTTTGATTACTATCAAAATGTTGACGTTTAAAAATGTGATGCGGTTGATTATGACGCGGTTCGTTGCTTCCCAAATGGTCTCGTCTGGTTCTTGTCGGACAGTGTCGTCATCTTATGGGTGGTTTTGTGATCTTGCGATAATTAAGGATGGTAGACGCCCTTCTATAAATAAATATTCAGGCTGCCATCTAGCTTTCTTATAATCTGGAATGAACAGAGCTAGGATTTAAAAGAACAAATTTTGAAGTAACTACGAAGTAAAAGTGGCTTCTTCTCACTTTCGGTCATCTACACAGTTTTAACGTGCATATATGTATTTCTCATATCCGCTAAGTAACGTCAGTCTAGGGTCCTCTTCACCTTGTTTAATATATTGTCATACAAAATGCTTTACCATTCCCTGAATATCGTAATAAAAACAAAGCTCACGTTTCTCTTCAGCGAACATACTTTTATTTTTACCCTAAAAAAGCACTAGTACGCAAAATATTCTCCACCAGTTTTTTGTTTCTTTATTTTGTCGCCGGTTTGCCTGCTGCGGGTATAAATCACAAAATAAATCCAACATTGAATCCAAAAACGAGATAAAAAAAGATTGAAGCAGAAAATATACGGCGAGCAAGGAAACTACTACTATAAAAGCAAAAAAAAAAGGCCGAGCTGCATTCGAAGTCTCGACGACGACAAAGACATTTTTGGACGTCCTTCGCTCTGCAAACTTTGCCCCAGGGGCTGGCTTTCAGACCGAGTTTCCCGGTTTAATGCGAAACATGAAGGAAACGTGCCATTTCGCTGTTCTCTTTCAATGCGTTTGCATGATAGCCAAACAGACCTGTTCGTGCGTTTCCTGCAAAATGTAAGTATCTTACGAGGGATTTCAGCAAATCCTCATCACGTCCAGATTTTCGCTCATATGTTTGCGTATATGGACCGTTCTAATTTTGTTTTTTCATGTAGTTTTGATTTTAAATTAGAACAAAAAAATTTCTGTTACGAAAATAGCCGAGAGATAAATACCCTCCACGTGCCTGTTTCGCCAACGATCTTTAAAAACAAATCCCTTAAAAGTCTGTTGGAAAGTTATTAAACGATTATATTAAATGTATTCCGGCTCCAAGTACACTCTTAAGAATCGCCTTCTATATCTCGAAACACTATCGGAAAAGCCAATCACTGTAAACTACGGAGGAAGCTGAAAGTATCTTTAGACTCGAAACAAAGTCTGCACCAGGGTGTAAGATAGACAGGTGGGGAAACGGCCCATAGAGGCCTACAGCAATGCCGTGACCGGATTGTGTACTCGTCTGCTTGCGGGTACCCCCGATTTGCGACAGATGGCGCTGCGGCGAGAAGAAAAAAAATCTCCGTCGGTTTAGCCGGTCGCCACCGGTCGCCCACCTGGAGTGAGAGTTCGCGGTGCTCCACATAGATGGCGCCACAAAAAAAGAGAAACCCGAAAGGGACACAATCCGGTCGCTCATTTGGCTCTCGTTTCCCCACCTGTCTATCTTACACCCTGGTCTGCACTGTTATACTAGAAAAGTAATCCTCAACGTCCCAGCCCAAACTGTTCTCTAAACATTTTCTTTCTTTTTTTTCAGTCTCGTTATTTGTTGAGCTTTCTCGATTGAATTCAGCGATTGTCTCTCTCAATTGCTTTGTAGAAAAGTAGACGCGCCAGATTTCTTTGAGTGTATCATTTAGTATGAGTGGAAAGAGTAAACACTTATAAGCGTAAACACTAAAGTCGCTAAGCTATACGTATTGCATCATAAAATCCCGGGTATTAGAAAGAAAAGACAACAGAGTACGCGCCGCCAAAAACTAAACGAGGAATGGGGGCAAACGTTCGGTCTCTGCACAAATCTAAAGTTATCAGTTGAAACCAAATGTCATAGGTTTCCGAACCAATACCGTTATCAAATTCGAAAGTTCTATGATCGATCTATAAACGAGAAAATGGGAGCCCGTTCCCGCAAGAATGTGCCATTCATATCTACGTATTCCCGGGCTTCACGGGGGAATAAACCTTCATATTGAACTTTTCCGGAAATTGCTTATAACTTTTGAATCAGATATTTGTGAGTTAGGACACTTTTGAATCTGGTTCTAACCACTATAGCGCTAGCATTTGGGCAGAAATTGATCATTCGGCAATTTGTAATTTATTTTTTGTACCGGTCTTCAAACGATAGGGCGCCCTATGGTTTGAAGACGGGTGGCTTCGCTGCGTTTCCATAGGAGCTAAGCCTCTATTTTTTTTTTACTTTTTCCTCAGGTAAGTTCGCTTTTTGCGAATTTTATCGAAAAAAATGCACGACCTGTGGCCAACGCTGTACAAAATCGGAACGCGATAGGTTAAGAAACCGATTCTTGCGATCGATTTAAAGAGCCTGGCCGCTATCTTGGACACGGGGTATAATTGAGGGTGTGTTGTTTATGTATTTTTTATGTTCCCGAACAGCTATTGCTATAGTATTAGAAAAAGATACCAATTGACTAGAACGGCTATGTAAATCGGATATTAAAATTCGGCAGACAATTTGGTGAGCTACACAAAGGCCATGTAGCAGCCGCCGTCATTACGTAGAAGGCAACATATAAAATACGCAGAACATAAAGATATTTCATCATGAAAGCAATGTCGTTCCAGCTCAAACGAAGACATCAAGCAGAAATGAACGGTGGTCGTGGGGAAGCTATCGATCTGTTGTCTATGGCTCAAGACACGATGAACGGAGCAAGTACGACGTAGCACATGATTGATGGTGCATTTGGTCGTATACAGTGGTCCTCATTGACCTTCATTGCTCTTCAGACATTGAAATAGGAAAGGGACGGGCTGGCGTCAGCAGAAACACGTGACCTTCGGGGATCTTCGATTGCGGTGAAAATCCCGTCAGATGTCGTGTAGATTGAGCCAGCTTTTATGGACATGGATTGTCTCCAAGGAAGATCAACGACGTTAGTGATCATCATGGACAGAATCGATAGCTGCAAGTGGACGTCGGCGCCACCAACGAAAAAACATCTCTTTGCTGGCTTCAATTTATTCGGTAGCAAGACGCCGGGAAGATGCATAATGGGTCAAAGCGGACGAAATCACGAGTCTGCATCCCAGTGTCGGAGAATAAATGCTGTGGTCGGAATTTGATCCAGCTGCACTGATTTCAACTCGCACTATAAAATATTTTTGAGTAGCTATAGTTACCCGTAAAGTACGCAAAGATCCAGCGATTGCGATTTTCGCGGGGGGCCTAGCGAGCAACAAGGTCTCGAAACGTTAAGGACCTAAAACGATTACCTGCTCTGATTAAGGCTATTTTTCCAGCTACACAGTCCCAATGAACATTGTATTTTTGAGGCAGCACATTTTGGATTCTCCTCGTTAACTAGAATTTCTCCGGGGAATGCAGTGATTGGCTCACACATTGCTCTTAGAGATATAATCCACCGGGACATCCTTTGGGTGTTTTGCTCAAGAGTGTCATAAACAATACGGTCGCTGCCGTTTTAGAACGATTTAAATCTAACTGAATTCTGCCTTCTAGTTAGTGTTTATAAATCATATATGAACGTAGCACTCATGTGATATATAAAAGCTAAACTTTTCTATCAGAGACATTGACAATCAGTTTCCTCGTACCAACAGATTTTCCACATCTATGAGAGGTCTGCGAAACCGTTTTATTAATTCATTCATTCATTCATTCATTCATTTATTTTTCGTGCTCATGAACGGCGAGTAGCCTATGTAATGATGCACAGCGAAAAGTATACATTTATATTACGTTTAAGATGACGATAGTAACTCAACTACATTTTACCTCCGGTAGTGTGGATGCTTCAATGTTTCGAGGAATAAGACTACCGCGTGCGGCCTCGGAATTGTTTCGCTTGAAAAGATTATTTGTAAATTAGCAATATGGCAAATTTCAATGCATGAAATTATTTTAAACGCTACCCCCAATCCCAAAATTGTGTCCGTCAGTCTTTCCGTCTGTGCATTTCCCCCTAAATTTAGCGGGGAAATTTATATCACGAGTACCAAACACGGATTCGGTTTCTCAGCTAATATCAGCGGGAAAATTAATGTTACCTGACCTGACGTGACGGGACATACAAACCAATTCACTTTCCCCGCTAAATTTAGCGGACAAATTGACATCACGTGACCTATACACCAATTCAGTTTCTCCGCTAAATTTGGAGGAAGAGTGGCGTCATGTGACGTCACCTGCGTCACGTGACCTCGGGGAAATCGACGGTACGTCACCTATACGTCAACTCAGTTTCCCGACTAAATTTAGCGGGGAAAATCACGTTTTGTGTCCAAACCATCAGTTCAGTTTCCCCGCTAAATTTAGCGGGGATCGTCGTCACGTGACCTATACACCATTTCAGCTACCCGCTAAATGTAGCGGGAAAATTCACTTCTTCTGACCTAGATACCAATCCAGTTTCTCCGCTAAATTTAGCGGAGAAAATCAACGTCACGTGTCCTATTCAATCATTCAATTTCCCCGCTAAATTTAGCGGGGAAATATACATTACGTGAAACACCAATTCCCTATATTCATTTCATGCATTGTAGGACTTTGAAGGAAAATGTCGATGACAATTTCATTAAATCTCTGGTGGGTCATTTCAAATTAAATTTGCATTCACATTTTCTACAGTTTATAAAACAACGCGGTGTGATGGTTAATGTTTCTAGATGCAACTTAGAAAACGTTAGTACCGTTCTGACAAGCTGATTAAAAAAAAAAAAAAAGATTTTCAAATGTGTTCATTATTTTTATGTGCCTTCTTCGCATAGGGTCACCGCATAGATGGAGCCAGCATGTCATTGTGTTCTCTCGTCGTAGGAGATTTAAAGATGTTTTAAGGTACTCGGTTCCCAGAAGCCGCAAGTGTGTGAAACGGGCCCTAAAACTCGTAAAGCTTCCAAAATCATGTGCTTGAAATATTTATGAATATTAAATTGGGCTACTGATCATGCTGAGAGTTTTCATGGCTTTGTTCGCGCTCCACTGGGTGCAAAAATACTGGCCTCGTGCGCATTCATAAACAATGCCATTTTTTTATCTGTTAACAGGGACGAAAAAATTTAATCCGAAACCAGTGCGAAACGTATCCCCTGAGGCTTAATGTCAATTTCATTGTCTTTTATACAAATGGAAACTCCGAATCGGCGTTCCTTAATTTCATCCTCCCGTCTTTGAAGCAAGGAGACTCTTATCCGCAAAGTACATGGAGTGCATTAAAAGAATGTATTCTCATAACGGAAGCGCCTTTCCGGGCTCGAGTCTTCTCCGCATTTTAATGAGGAGATTTGTTACGTGTATTCTACTGTTCTCTTTGTAGTACGAGTTGAAGGAGTATCAAGGAGCCGATTAATTATATAAAAAGCGACAAAAGGCGATTTTCGTGAAAAAATTACAACGAAAAAATAAATCACCGAACCTTGTCTTTGTGAAAGGAAAACATTCTCCGAGAAAAGTTTCCTGAAAATGAGTATTCGATAGATAATGATGCCACGGGGGCATGAGGATATTATCAACATATTTGGTTCTTGAGTCTGAGACCTCATTATTATTGATCGTCTTTGCAGAATTGGAACGCGCCGAGGGAAGCCAGAAAGTTTTGTCGAATTAAGGATTGAGAAATATGGACATAAATGTATGCTACCAGCTTCAGTGAAATTACGGTACACGCGACCGAGATTCCTAGATGAATTTAAATGAGTCGGCCACGAGACCACGAGAAAGACCAAATCAATCGAAAATTTAACCACACAGTTATTTACATGCCGTACGAGAGAATCCGTCCGCATGCATTTCACTTTTCTTTTACACAAAATGCATCCTGCATTAAATAGCCCATTATCATTCTAAGCGCATTCTAGGCGCCAAGAACTCGTTTGCCGTCCACTTTTTTCTCCATCCTATCTACTGCCTCCTTCCATCCTCCAGCCAATCATCCGCTGTCAAGTTGGTGCGTGACAAGATCTGGTTCAGCCGAAAATAGTAAAGCGTCGCCGTAAATGCGGTGCGTCGCCAGCGATCACTGTGCAGAACAGTAAGCGCATGCTCGCAAACAAGGACATGTCACCTGCAGAAACGGCAGACCAATAGCAGCGTTGGCGTCCGCATGTAGGTCGAGTCAAAAGAGAAAAATGACGACGCGCCGCCCGCGTTCAATAGGAAAGTCCCCGGTAGAATCAGAGTTGCGGTACTTGTTAAAAATCGGAATATACAGTGATTTTATCGCTTCTAACACCGCTTACCTAATCATCCTGAAAATGCGCGAAGACGGATATAGTAAAACAATTGGCTGCAGAAACCACTATTGTTGGTTCTCTATGAATTGCGATAGCATTCGTCATGAAACTCACGACACAACTCACTGGGAATATGGCGACGCAAATTTTTGAGTAAACACCTTATTTTACGAATGGTTTACGACGCAGTCATTGACGTCAGCGCGACTGCAGCACGTCACTTTGAAACTGAGTGATTGCTTCGTCTCTGTAATCATTTAATGTTCAAGACTTTTCACCATCATCATTGGCCATGTATCAACTAGCTTCACTCAAATCAATAATTGCTTTTAGCTTGGGCACAAATGTGAATATGTGCCTGCTGCCGCTCCATGAATGCTTGGCGTGGGTTTCTCTGCTTTCGCCGCAATCATGGCTGATTGTTTATTTATTTATTTATTTATTTACTTATAATTACCCTCAGAGCTCTGAGGGGCATTACAGAGTGGAGTGGTTTGTTAGTGCAATTCTGAATTTAGAGTTATCGGTGATGGTGACGTTGTCATTGGGAAGGCCATTCCAGTCCACAATAGCTTCTGGTAGAACGGAATGTTGATGGGCTGTTGAAATGGTCTTGGGGTGGGCAATCTTCCATGAATAATTAAGCCTTGCGGAAATATAGCTGGGCTGGCTGAGAAGAGACTGTCGTAAAGGTTCTGAACATTAAATTTTATAAAAAAGGCAAAGATAGGGAATTTTGTGACGAACGGAAAGATAAGGAAGAGTTAATAGGGGCTTCCCAAAAGTAAGCGCCTCTGGTGCCAAACGCGCGAACTACACAAAATCCGCCATTACTACGGCGTCGGTTTTTCGTACCGTTCGGCTAGTGCTTAATCGGTGCGATGCCGACTCACTGCTGCGTCCCCCAATGCAGCCAAAGAGGACCGAAAGATGAACAAGAAAACAAGGTAAGTCACTGTTGTGAAGTTGCATGCCAACAATGCTGTGAATAATATAAATTGGGAGAGGGAAATCCGCGCGGAAGAGGCAGCCTTCATCCGTGCGCACGGGGGGACGAGCTTCATTAGGACTAGGACGCTAATGGCCCAACAAATCAAAATCAATCTTCCTATGTTGCACGTTTAGTTGCGATGCTCGATCTAGTCTGTGTCAACGCTTTCGAAAGCATTGGACGCGTGTGCGGCGGTTCGTAGTCGCAAGTATTCATAACGAAAAGATAATCGTGACAGGATAACTCGCGTGCACGGAACATTGTTTCGAAATATGTTTGAATTGCACGAGTGATCTTGCGTAAGGCAAACATAACTGTGCGTATTCGAAGAACTTTGGCGAGCACCCAGAGTTGATTTGCGACAACGTTTTGTGGTGCGAAGTTTGATCGAAGGCATGAACAAATACGTTGTCCGCACAAGCACTCACGCTAGGACTGCTCGCGCCCGTGCTTGTTACGCCACACCCCTGAATTTATTGTTGGTATGCTTCACGGTGCGTAAGCATCCTGAAGCATATAAGCAGTGTGAAGCATGCTTCAGGATGCTCACCTAAAGGTAGAAAATAAAATGATCTGCTCTACCCGGGGACAACATTCTTTGGCAAGGTGCACATTCATAGTTTTAAACACTGCTTGAAGACTAGAAGAGACTCCTAGCATAGAGCCCCCTCGGTCACAACTATATGACACTGCATGCCACAGTTACACACAAGTCATGTGTGTGTGCCATTATATAACACTAGAGTAATTCAAACATACGCACAGGCAGGATGGGAAACATGACTTTATTAAGCACTTTCAGCAGCTTGCTTTTTGTGACAAGTAGAACAGTGATACAAGGTAATATCTCACATTATTTCACTCGCAGGTTTCCAACTTCGGCTTTCCAAAGGATAAGGACCTGTTCAAGAGGTGGATTATTGCAATAAGGAGAGATGAGGGAAAGCATTTTAAGGTGACCCAGTCGACAAAAGTGTGTTCTAAACACTTCAGGGACGAAGACTTCTTTCCAGGCTACGTGAATGGCAGGAAATTCTTAAAGGAAGGGATTGTGTCCAGCACATTCAGATTCTCAGCTCAGAAAGTGCCGAGACGAAAACTTCAGGGGCACAACGCTCAACCAGTGAACAACCGCAGCCCCGTCGACATGACAGCTGCTCTCGCAGACGACGAGAACGACATCACAACAGCTTCTGAAAGCCAGCCCCCACCAGATCCAGAGGTATCCGTGCTGGTAGCCACACTTTAAGGGCAAGTTGCCAAACAAGCTGCACATGTGAGCAAGCTCACGTCTGATTTTCAGGAGGTTCAAAAAGAGCTTGCCGAAGCCAAAAATGAAGTCCTAAAGTTGACAAGGCACATTGAACTTCTAGAAGAATCGAACAAGAAAATGGAAGAGAAACTGAGCCGGCAGTTTTCTATAGAATGTTTTAAGGACAGCCCTAAGGATGTGCAGTTCTATACAGGACTGCCAAACTACGACGCCTACCTTGACCTACTACGGTATGTGAATCCTGGAATCAATGGGGAAAACATCAAAGTGTGGTCAACCTCCTACTCTCTGGGTAGTAAACTAGGGCGGCCACGAAGCTTGCACCCTCACGACGAACTGTTCCTAATATTGGTTCGCCTTCGGCTTGGCCTCCTCGAGAAGGACTTGGCGTTCAGATTTGGGATTTCGACCTCTACAGTATCACGAATCTGCATCACATGGATTAGTTATCTCTATCAGCACCTGTCACGACTTCAACTGTGGGCGACACGGCAGCAAGTGGACGAGGATATGCCACCTGCTTTTACAGAGCAGTACCGAACAACAAGGGTGATCCTCAATGCAACGGAGGTCAAGTGCCAAGTGCCCACCAGCCTCGTACTTCAGTCTACAAGTTTTTCGGCATACAAGTCGTCTAACACCTTTAAGGGACTTGTCGGGATATCCCCAGATGGAACTGTGTCATTCGTGTCGCAGCTCTTTCTGGGGTCAATGTCAGACAAAGAATGCGTACGGCAGAGCGGATTCCTGGCACTCCCCTTCGATGAGAAGGACTCCGTAATGGCCAATAAAGGATTTCTGATTTCTGAGCTCCTGGCGGAGATCAATGTAAGGCTCAATATCCCCCCGTTCCTTGGCCAGGGGACATTCACAGAGAACCAAGTTAAGGAAACTGAGAAGATTGCATCGCTGCGTATACACGTTGAAAGGAGAATACAGCGAATCAAGCTTCGATATTTTTGATCGAGCCATCCCTCTCTCACTCGGCCCAGTAGCAAGTGAGATATGGGCCATCTGTACAATTCTGACGAACTTTCAGAGCCCCCTGTTACGCCAGCAGGAAGATGGAAGCAGGGACGTAGATTGGCTGTGTTTCTTTTGCATCACTTGTGCATATGTGTTTAAGGACATTGGCAGTTCTGCCACACCATAAAGCTTTCCTTCAACTTGTTTGTACGTGTTTTACATACAACTTGTATCAACTCTGGAACACAGCAGAGTGAGTGTGAATACAAGAACGTAGCTTTTCACATTTTAGTCATTAAGCCTAGTGTCGAGCATATGTTACCGCCTAGGTTAGAGCGCTGTATATGTGCATTTCACTACACTGGTATTTAGACCAAGATTTTAAATCTGTGAAAGACGAGAACAGGTGATCAATTTCTTCATGCTCAGTAAGTAAGCTTAGCCATACTTGTTACCCTGATATGAGCTCGTAATTTTTAATGTGGACGTAGCGCAGAACACCCTGGTGCAATGTTCTATAGACAGGCACAGGCTAAGCATGTGCCAGAGCCTCTGCCTCCAGTGCGAGCGTTCTACCTTGGCACTATGTTGCGTCAACTTCAAGCGTGCAGCTGAAACACTACGAGGGGTAACGAGCGCACGTGTTGAGCTTCTGGTTCATTCTTAACCTGTTCCCAAGGCTGTTTTCAATCAAAGGTGTTGAGGCAAGAAAAAGCAGACTGCATGTGGTGCTGCTGTCGTCGACTACTGGAGCTTTGCACAAAGAAGTGTCTTAAGAATGCGCAAAGAAAGTCCTTTTAACGCTAGTGTTCGAGCTTTATTCGAGTCTCGGCCGCTGGGCACCCAAGTCTTCCCACGCTTTCCTTGAGCAGTCTCAACCGAGATGCTGCTTCGAGCAAGCCGGCCCAGGAGGATAAAGCAGCTGCAGTTGGTGGCCTGTTGTGTACCACATCGGCCTCTTAAACAAAAAAAAAAAAACTGCAAGCGTCAAGCCCCCATCCTGATCTGTTTTGAGAACCTCGCAGAAGGAAAATTGTATTTATGACCTACAACCCCTTTTAGAACACTAACCCTGGTAACTGACAATTTTATTTGTTTCATTCGCTATAAAGTTGATACTCCTTTTCCAAACAAGGACAGTTTGTTAGTGACATAGACACAAGTGCTGAACTCTCAGCTAAACATTTATTGGAAACACACCACTGCACTATAGTCGCAGAAAAGGGTAAGGATAAGAGCAAATGTCACATGAAACATAAGAATAAGTGATTGTGCAGTTGCCATGGTTCATGAGGTTTCACTGACCTCTGGAGGGGTTTACATTGGGCAAACAAGTTCGTGTGAAAATGAAAGGATGCACAAGCACGACTGATCACTTCGATCCACGACAGGGGCGTATCTACTTCTGGACTGTATAGTTCACAAATGTCATCCCATCTTCAAAAACATCACAGTTATTGAAGCAGAAAAGACGCAACAGTCAAAATTGTTAAAAGTCGACGCAAAAAAGGCGTTCGAAGATAACTCTGTTGGCCAGACTTATGCTCATTTACATAGAAAAGACATTGCATTCTTGCACACATGTTGCATTCAACATGATTCCCCACTTGCCCCCTTGTTCCGTCTACTTCATTTCACTAGACTTCATCTTTCTTGCATGATGTGTACTATCGTGAGCAATATGAGAGGGAACAGCGGAGCGCGTGCCAAATAGCCTCGGACCTTACCCGTGGCGATACACTGCGGCAGCTCTTGGAAAGAAGGGGGAGAGAGCGGTGCGCTTCCGTCTGCTAACGGCACCCCCACCATGCTGGCTTTCCTCTCGCGCGGCACCTGATAACGATGAACATTGCGAGGTGCTTTTATACGTCGTATCATTGATAGCTTTGCGAACTTGAAAAAGAAAGCTTACGGCAACGAGATGAAAACAGTTTTATTGACGCCTGCCAATATAAAAGAAAGACAAAAAATTAGTACACAAGCAGTGTGGCAGGAAAAGAAAAACACTATCTGGAGTGTAAATTCTTTTTTCTGTTCATTGTGGTTTAATAGCGCATCATAGCGCCGCCGGCCTCGATGACACATTCCATCCTGGAAGGCAGCGTCAATAGTTATCATTGTCGCCAACCGCATTTTTGATCACGGTGGTATCAAGTGGTATCAAGACGTTATCGCCGTTAGTAGTCGGCGATGAACTCTACCGCGTGAAAAGTAAGCTCCCAGTGGCGGGGGTGCCGGCAGCAAACGAAAGCGCACCGCTCTTTCCACCTTCTTTCCAAGAGCTGCCGCAGCGTATCGCCACGGGTAGGGTTCGAGGCTATTTGGCACGCGCTCCGCTGTTCCCTCTCATATTGCTCACGATAGTACATTTATCTTTTGATAACAAAAAAGAAGCCCTCTTATAAATCTTGCTGACATCTGCAAGTGTTCGGTAACAATTAAGTTCCACATCATACAAGCTTCACAACCAGATTGCTTCACACGTCCTAAAGAAGATGGCCTTAATTTGAAAGTTTCTACTTTTTTGTGAATTTTGACTGCAATATTATAAGACAGCCATTTGAACATATACATTAATTGACACTAAAATACAAGAGTACACAAATGAGTGCAGCATGAAATGTCATATTAGTAGGACAATGTTCAATGAAAACATTCGGGCCACAAGTCGCATAAGTAAACAATTATGTGCGACTTTCAGGCAGGTATGGCAGCAAAACAGAGAAGTAAAATTTGTCCAGTGTAGTTTTACATTCTAGCCACTTCTCTTGACAAAAATAAATTCTCTCAACAATCAAAAACTTGTGGGAATAAACAACAAAATCCCCCCACAGCAGGCCAGAAAGCGCCATCTGACCAAGAATCTGGTAGTAATACCTATGTTCCCGGTTCAAGCGGTACACCCCTGAAGTATCCTTCACCATGTAAAAGTCTACCGCAGTCTCGAGGCCTCCATCCTTCAAAGTATAAGGACATTTCACCTCGACAACCCCATGAGCAGTTGCTTCGGTCGGGTCCCATGTCGTCCTGTCAGGAGACGCTCCGAGCCAGGGGCAGTCAGGCCGAACAACAATGCCACAGTGCGATGTCTGGATATCATGTCCCAAGACCCGCAACGCACTCTCGTAACGTTGCACAGCCGCTGGCTCGTACTTGATACCGTGTCTATTGGGAAAAAAGATAAATGCGTAGGTGTCACAAACCACTGGTCTGGTAAAGGCGAGCGGGTTGAACATGAATACGTAAAATTGAAAGAATAAACACGACTGACCAGTCACAGTCATCGCACGTCTGGATCATACATCTACATTGCACGCCTGGATCATAGTCACAAAGTGGGCATTTCATTCTGGAGCTCTGACACATTGTGTGCGTCCGTCACCCCAAAGCATATGAAATTACTAGAATCAGTTACTTGCATCTGTTGACTGTGCACCGACTGTGCTCCTTTTTGTGCAAGTGTTGGTAACCAGACACTTTCTACTGTTTAGCTCTTGTACAAGTTTCTTTTTCCCACCACTCTCCTCTGTAATGCCTCTGTACCCGACAGTACAGCAAATAAATCAATAAATCGACGAAGGTAGCGCCAACGAAAGAAACTAAAACCAGAACCTTGCGCTGTCAATACCCAGCATACACGTCGGCGGCTAGGGACAGCATAATATTGACATTATCGGGTGGAACATTGCTTGTTCTCTAGCTGGGAATATACAAATTACCTGACCGCACGGACGTGCGAGATGTCCTTGGTTGATGTCAGGTTGTTGAGGCCTTTTAAAGACCAGCTCTCGCGTGTTGCAACTTCCCCGAAAGATGACGCTGTCAGCCTGTTTCGTGGGCTGCCCTCCATAGCAGACTCTTCGATTGCTGCCGTGTGTTTTTCTCCAAAACTGTGGCTTGAGTCGAAGTCACCAGCAGAGACTGCAAAAATAGCAGCCTTCGTAAGTTGTGAGAAGCAATGAAGCTTTACAGGTGACATGAATCAATATTGGGAGTCATTTTTACATACTCTACACAAGCATACTGGCACAAGTGTGAAACGGGCATACTTGCAGGCAATACCACAGGGCCCGATACTTGTATGTAGCAGTGATTTTTACAGATAGAAGTGGACTATTCCTTCAGTCTCTCCTCGACAAAGCTTGCTGAGGTCACCAAGGCAATCTAAGTATTGTGCTGTAACTGAACTGCGCTTAACAATAATGGTACCTTGAGAAGCAGGTCCTGTTGCAAAGGAAAGTTATGCTCGGAGGTATCCCAGGCCACGCCGGACTCAAAGAATGTTGGGTCAGAAGGCAGTGAAGTGGTCCTCCTTTGTGCGAGGCTCAGTTCCGGGCTGATATATGTCTCATATCCAAATGGAACGAGTGAGTGCTGGTACGATAGGGGACAACCAACAGGAGCCAGGCCAAACCTCGTTTCGAACGAGTCCGCAGTGGCTTCTCGAAGGCGCTTGGCAAAGGGCGTGGCATCACTTGAACAAAGATCCGCACCAAGTTTCCGAATGGACAGCATTGTCTCATTCTGGTCCAACGGTTTTCTTCGCGCATCATAAAGTTTTGAAGAGATGGGTACGTCACTGCCATCTTCTCGAACACTTCTCCAGTCAACAGACTGTAGGCTTGTCGATGCAACTGCCTCTCCCCGTGGGCGGCGCCACTGCTGGGGCAGCTCAGTACAGGCAACAACAGGCGGAGCTTCAGCATAGTCCTTAGCTCGCAGTAGAGCCAGAAGTTTCAGAAGGGCTAGTGAGTGATTACACACACCACTAGTTCCAGCGGCGCATTCGCAGCTTGCGTTGCTCACAAGTCCACTGTAGAGGATGCCACAAGAAACCTGGTAGGGCCTTGAATTCTTCTTCTAGCTTCTAAAGCAGCTTGCCTTGGCACATACTTTGGCGGTGGAACTGAAATAAATTTCAAAGAATCAAAATTAGAAAATCAGCATTCTTGTTTTACATATTTTTGTTGCATAGAATGTGTTCCGAGGAGACAGCCAGCACTCGGGCTTCTGCATTTTCACTGCCTCTGGCACTCAGCTGTGTGGAAGTTGTGCCACCTTTCACCCTGTGATGGCATTATGCAGAGTTGTAAACCAAGACTATGTGATTACTCATGCTTAGAAATGTGCAATGCTTAGGGTTCAGTCTAAGACGTTCACTAACCAGCTCGCCAGCATACTCTCACTTCTGACAGTATACGGTCGTATGCCCTACCTGCTTTTGTTGATTCGGGAACCTTCATGTGTACACGTCGATAGTTCATACAATGCGCCTAGGCCTGCAACGTGCCGGCAATGAGGACAAGACGAATGAAACAGACAGCTTGCACTAAGACTGGTAAAACAGCTAATCCACAATATGGTACATGGCGTGGAGTAGCGAAATCCACCGACACGACGCAACGAGTGACCCCCGTCTTGACTTGGCCCTTCAGCCCCAACGAAGAACCACGTTACTGAGTTTCGCAACCATTACGTAAAGCAAAAACAAACTCCGAATTAAAAAGTACAGCATTCCGTTCCCCCTGCTTCCATCTCAAGCGCAAGCGAAATCGAAGGTGCTAGCGGGCAGCATGGTGCCTTTAACAGCACTTGGACGGCACGACTGCGCGCAAAGATCGCTGACGGCGTTTTGCTCGAACTTGTAGCTTTGGCTTCGCTCATACTTACGGCCAAACGGAGTATAGAGATTATATGATTCATGTCAAATGCCCAAGGAAAAAATAATGCTCCCCTTGACACCCGAATCGACGACGGGTCTATGTAGGCCTCCGTTACGAACTTGTAGCTTCGTGCAGCCTGACGGCTCGACCTCAACCTGGACGTACGGTAGGACTCGACTTTATCTACATCGAAGCTCTGCGGTATTTTAGTGAGACTCGTGCTCCACGATGAAGCTGCTGATTCTGTTGAACCGCTGTCAGCGGTTGGCCCACAGTCTGCTGCTGCCATCGCTTTCGCGGCGACGCCGTAGTAATGGCGTCGGCTAACTTTGCCAAGGTTGCTTGACTGACTTTCGGGAAGGGCCTATTGACATTTCATTGCAGTGACACTAGAAAAGCGAGAGTAATTAGAAAGTATAAATCGAGCAGCACGATTTTGGACAGATTCGATTGCGTTAGTTAAAAAGACTGATGTTGGTGCCAGATAGCTGAAGCATACTCTAGTTTAGGGCGAACAAGCGTGACGTAAAAGAGACGTTTAAGGTTAGAAGGGGTAGACTTGAAATTGCGACAAATATAGCCAAGTGAGCGGTTTGCAGATGATATTGTCTTGTCGACATGAACATTCCAGGACATATTAGTGGTTAAATGAACACCAAGATACTTGTACTGTATAGCAGTCTGAATGGTAGTTCCGTTTAATGTTAATAAGTTTAAGCGCCGAGAGGAAGAACGTGTGAAGCAGAGGTGCATGCATTTCTTAATGTTTAGACACATATTCCATGTGCGGCACCATTCAGTAACTTTTTTAATGTCGTTCTAGAGTGCGAAATGGTCGTCTGGGGTTTTTTATTAGTCTATAAACCACACAGTCATCAGCCAAAAGACGAACAGAGGATGAGAGGTGAAGAGGGAGATTATTAATTTAGATTAAAAAGAGTAAATGCCAGGTACAGTTCCCTGCGGAACACTGGAAGAAACGGGAGAGAAAGAGGATGATGTGCTGCTAGCGAAACAAAATTGAGAGCGATGAATAAGGAATGATTCAATCCACTTAATAACATGAGGATCCAGTTTTAGTTAAGAAAGTTTAAAAAGAGGGCGATTAATATTGGGACTTTATCAAAAGCGTTGGCAAAATTAAGAAAAACAGCGTCAGTAGGAAAGCCGGTGTTAAGAGTTTTAAACAAGTCTTTAGTTAGAATAAGTAGTTGGGTCTCACAAGAAAGGTATTTCCGGAAGCCATGCTGTGCATTGGTGAACAAGTTCCAGGAATCCAAGAAGTTAATCAAGTGTTTGTAGATGACGTGCTCGAGGATCTTGCAGGAGATGCAGGTGAGTGATATTTGCCCATAATTTAGTGGAGATGTCTTACTGCCAGATTTGTGGATCGGAATGACGTTACCAATTTTCCAGTCAGAGGGTATCACCCCTGTGTCCAGGGGCTGCTGAAATATTTTTGTTAAGTAAAGACCGGATGAAAATTTAGTGTTAGTGAAAATCTTCGTATTTATATAATCTAGGCCACACAATGAAGATATTTTGAGGGATTCTATAATGCTGATAACACTATGAAAGTTTATAACAATTGCATCCATTGGAAGATCATTTCCTGTAACACGAGGAATTTCAGTAATGGGTTTAGAAACGGTGCAAACATCAGAAAGCACACTATTTAAAATATTCGCACATTCGCTATTCAATACGTTATCACCAGAGCTATTCACTAGATTAATTTCTGAGTATGGCTTTTCATTAACAAATCTCCAAAATTGGCAAGGGTTGTTTAGTGACATATTGTCACGAATGACGAGGTGAAACAAAGAAAGTAACTGGAAGAACTGTAACGTTTAATGGGGCTAACTTGTGCCCAAAAATTAAAAAAAGGAAACAGAAGAGCGTCGCGGGCGTCGGCGTAACAGCAGAATCGAACGCTGGGGCGAGACTCATTGCGGCTCGCAACGCGGAGCCCCTTATGTACACGTGTGGGCTTCTGGAATAATCGGTGTAGAGGGTTTGGCGTGTAGAAGATTCTGACCTCGAACAAGCAACACAGTTCTCGAATTCACCAGAACATTAAACTGCAAGAATAAATAAAACTCCCGGGAATTGAACCCTGGCTCTTCGCGTGGGAGGCAAGCACGATAACCGTTAGGCCACGGCCGCGCTGCCTACTTGGCCAGGTGCGCGCACGGTAATATTAGGTAGAGTTTGCAGAAAGAATGTGCGTTTACACCCCTTCAACATACTTTTATGTTCTGAAGAGCAAGTGGCATGCTTAGACCAAGCTTCCGATGTATTTGTTTTTTTAGCGTTCCTGAAAAATTTCTTCTTTCTATTAGATAAATGACGAAGTGAATTATTGAACCCTGGTTTAGACGTAGTAGTTCGAATTATTGCGCACGCTATGTAATTTTCAATGAGCTCAAAATATTTGTCTTGAAGGCTTGGCAGTTTTTACTGTCATTATGACAATCCAAGGTTTCATTGAAATAAACAAAATAATCAGAGAGTTCGGAATTAAATATGTCATAGTTGCCCTTGTGGTACAAACGTTAAAAATACTCGCCTACCTTGGCGGTTTAATACCAAGAAAACAATGAAGTGACTTGTGGTCGCTAATGTCATCCAGAGGAGATAAATGTTTGACTAGAAAAGGATCAGTGACAAGCGCCAAATCTAAAACATTCAAACTATTTTCAGGGATCCTTGTAGGGAAAGAAACAACCCGGGTGAGGTTAAAAGAAAAATTACACCATCTTCTCGAGGGGAACCATGGGGTGATGCGGAGCATCGCGGATCGTTATTAACGGTGTTAGTAACGGTGTTAAGTAACGTTGTTAGTAACGTTGTTAACTTGCGTGTTATTACGTTGTTAACTTGCGTTGGTTACCACACATCGCGTGAACGTTTTTGGAAACTCCGCGATGCTCCGCATCACCCCATGGTTCCCCTCGGGAAGATGGTGTAATTTTTTTTCGTTGTTGACGTTTACACGTGGCTGCCCGTTCTCGAAGGTCGGGTTCCGCCACTCGCTTCGTACGTTTACGTTGAACTTCACGGTCCCGAACCTCAGGTTCTGCTGCTCGACGTTCACAAACCAACGCGGCTTCCCGTTCTCGAAGGTCGGGTTCCGCCGCTCGCTTCGTACGTTTACGTTGAACTTCACGGTCCCGAACCTCAAGTTCTGCTGCTCGACGTTCTCGAACCGCCGCTGCTTCACGTTATCGTAGTTCAGCATCCGCCGCTCGACGTTGACGAATGGACGCCGCTTCTCGTTGCCGTAGTTCAGGGTCTGCCGCTCGCTCCAAGCGTTTGCGCTCAGCGTCGCGTGCCCTTCGCTGCGCAGCTTTGTCTTCAGTGGACGTAGCGTTGCTGTTAGTTTGTGGGGTGGTGCTCACGCTTGCTTGCGCCAACCCACTAACTGACGGGACTGTTGCTTCCATCACACTTCATCGGAAAACGGAGTGAAGTGGAGTCAACAGCGCTGAACTGAACGCGCGCCGCGCGCTACCGCTGCTTGTATTCACACTTGAAGGAGAGGAGACTAGAGGAGGAGAGTTGCGCATGCGCGCGCGGTGTGAGTAGAAGCGAACGCACGCGAAGTGCACGGAGCTGGTAGAGAGAGAGAGAGCGGAGAGAGTAACGCGCAGCTGTTGGAGAGAGGGAAGGAGGAGAGTTGCGCATGAGTAGTGTGAGTGCGGACTACGACGCCGCGGGACATAGACCCGAGCAAGAGATGCTCCGCATCTAAAACACAAGTCAATAAAATCGCAGTCCACACGTGAGCCCCCCAAACAACTTGTAGTCTGAGTATTTCATTTTATACCGGGAAAGTTAAAATCCCAAAAACAATAGGTCTGTTAGGATGACTCAGTGACAACATAGACAGATCGTCACGAAGCAAGTCAGTAAAATCGGGTGAAACGTCGGGAGGACGGTAACATACTCCAATTAAAAAGGATCGAAAACAACAACTTAAGGACACCCAAACAGTCTCAAGAGCACTGTGAAGCAAAACATTCTGACTTGCGATACTTCCATTAACAGCAATAAGGACTCCGCCACCGCGACGGGTTGCTCCTTCAGGCCGATAAATATTGAAATGGGGATGGTCCGGCATATTTCACTATCATCGACGTCAGACTGAAGTCACGTTTCCGATAGCAAAACAATATCAGCATCGCATGAAGTAATAACAGACGACAAATCATCAGGATTGAGCATTACGCTACGTGCGTTTGCATACAAAACACTGAATAAACTTTGTGAACCCGCGATATCAGTAGAAGCACTCCCCACGTCCTCCTATCTCAAGGTTTCTTTTACGCTTCCTCTCTGGGCATCATATACAAATGTTTTAGGGCCACTATGAATCTTATCTAGTCGAAGCTTGAAGGATAAAGATTGCCTTTTGGCAAAAGTGACAAGGTTATGGCGCGCGATTCGGGTATTTTCACAAAAGCCCTCTGAAATAGAAAATAAACTGCAATTGAGACGAAAGCCATTCTGTAGAAGCCGACTTTTAGTTTTGAAAGATGAAAAAAAGGTTATCATGGGTCGGTTTTTTCCTTCTTGAAATGTGCCAATCCTATGCGCACGCTCAATGTCAGAATCTTCTAAAGTAATGCCAAGGTTCTCTTCGGCGAACTTTAGTACTTTCTGTTTAGATATCACCCATGACTCTCCTCGAACGTCGGGTATGCCGCCAGAGAGCAACTTACAACGGCGGGATCGGTTTTCCAGGTCGTCACTCTGAGACAGTTATGCCGCTGTGGCCGTGGCCTGATCAGCGAGGGTACCTTGAATGTTAGAAACCTCGGCTCTAGTCTCCAAAAGCGTTTTAAGTTTGCCCTCACATTCTGCTATTTTCGTTTCAATGGCACGTTCAGTTGGGGTTGCTTGTTAATATCTGGCTCTGCGGAGACTCCGGAACCGGGGGGGGCCGGGGGGACCAGAGCCCCCCCCCCCCAAGATTTTTCAGGATGGGGCTTAGCCCTCCCACTCCGACTTCGAAGAAACGCAAAGCTGTCTAATCATCCATTGTAATTCCTCCAGTCCGCGAGGAGGCGGAAGAGACTGGATCAACGCCAAATAACCTTCTTCCGCTTTCCCCAACAAGGTGGACTGTCAGAGTGAAGTCAATGAAAAGGTTCACTGAAAACTATACTAGAGTTCAAGAGACACTGAACGAGCAGCTACAAGGAGAATATTTGATTGCAGACAACATGCATCAGGGACATTTTGGAGGGTTATGACAGGCTTTTGAAAAAGTTTGAAACGCTGCTAGGAATAAACATTTCTATAGCTTTGTTCCGTTCATGCGAAGAACTTGCAAGGGTACTGCAACGTTCAACGTTTCGCGCCGCAGGTATCAAAGAGGCTGCGGAGACTCTCTGCGAGGCAATGTCCCGTTTGCGTTCTGAAGTCGCGTTTGAAGAGTTGTAGGACTGTACGAGCTCAACTGCAATGCAGCTAGGTTTGAAGGACCCTCGCAGCTCAAGGCCGACAAAACCGCCAAAAAGGTTGGAAATGAGCAACACACCTTCCGCGCCAGTTGTACTTTATTGCAAGCAGCGTTACGGAAAGAGTACTTTGCGGCTGTAGACTGCATTATGAGTGAAACGCAATAGCGGTTTGAACAGCCTGGTATGAAACAGCTAGTGAAACTAGAGAGCACCTTGATTAACGCCGCCGGGGGAAGACAGTTCCCAACCGATGACCTGAAAGAGGCTCTAGGAATACATGCATGTGATTTTGATCTAGCCCGACCCTCTGCGCATCTTTCATTTTTGCCGGTTCTTTTATGCAACCTCGATTCCCTCACAACTGACGCCATATTAAGGACACTACAGGCAAAATCCGACAAAACTCGTGACCTCCTGGACCAAGTCGTAAAATATACAAACCTTCTTCGTTCTGTGCCTGCATCTGTCGCTTCGGGTTGCGCTTGTTTAGTGCCTTACGCCGAATTGAAACGTATTTGCGCAGCCGCATGAATCAGGGGAGGCTAACACACCTCCTTATTTTGCACATTCAAAAAGGAAGAACCGCCGAGCTCAACCTGGACGACATCATCAAAGAATTTGTCTCCAGGACTGCTGAGCCAACGGCGATTTTTGGTCTTCCTTGAGACGATCAACACACATGGCCTTGGGGCCTATACTATATGGATCTGTTTCCTTCATCACGCTTTTGTGCGCATTTTCTAAATATGCATTAAGATGTTATTGTATATATGTAATTCTCTTGGCTTACTCGTCCATTTTATAGCGTGGATGTCTTTTGGATGAACATTTGAAGAATAATAAACGTGATTCTCAGCAAACCTCAATTTTGCAATGCTGTGTATCCTTGTAGGGATTTTTACATTGTCTGAAACACTATGCATGCGTGTTTTCGCGATATTAGAGAGTTTTAGTGGATCGTACGTAAAAGATGTTAGGGTCGGAAGGTGCATGCGCAAAACGCAATATTGCGTTCTACGCCTGTGCATTTCCAACCAGCAATTGTATTGCGTACGCGAGGCTCTTGCGTACGAGCCACTAAAACTCGTTACTGTTGTTATAAAGCAGGAAGGAAACGTAAATGTAGATGCTAAGTAAGAAACTTCATGCAAATAATATTTTAGTTTTAATAAACAATAAGTAAAAATAAAACAACAGAAATTTGGCTTCAGAACAAAATGCTTGACTCCAGCCCCCCCCCCCCCCCCCCCTATACAAAATCTTCTTCCGGAGTCCCTGAAGCCCTGGGTTAGATTCAATATCGCCAGGGAGTTGTAACAATGCACGAATCACGGTCAAGAACTCGCACATCATGCAGCAAAGCACCCTTGGCCACGAGAGCACTAGAAGGCACAGATCGGTAGATATTTTAGTATACAAAGAGTAGCTTTACACACCTGTAACAGGTTGAACATAGTGGGGTCAGGCGTTGCATTTGCAAGAAAGTTCCCGTGCTCATTGAGGCGACGACGATCTGGCGCTCAGTATTTCTAGGCACGCCACCGCGCAGCGCGATGACGAGAGATCCACTCCAGGGTTGGTGACGGTGCGGAAATGAAGATGGCTCGTGCACAGCAGCGGCGGTGGAAACAGCGCCCGTTGATAATTCGTTGCGTAACGATGGCAGGGCCTTAATCCGTGGTGTTGCTGGCGGCAACCGAAGGGAAGAGACAGCCAAAGACGCGTGCGAGCGGGAGCCTTAACAAGTTGAATATAGTGGGTCATGCGTTGGTTTCGGAAAAAAAACTCTCATTTCACGGGCGCAAATGTGAATGTCTGCGTATTGCCGCTCCGTGTATGCGCGGCGCGGGTTTATCTGCTTGCTAGGACGACGTCGAAAACGACGTCCTAGAGGACGACATCAAAGACGACGTCTAGGACGACCTCTAGGGCGTTCTTAGGGACGACCTCTAGACGACCTCTAGACGACCTCTAAAACGAGCTAAAGACGACGTCTAGAACGACGACCTAGAGCACGACGTCAAGGACGACCTCTAGGATGAGCTCAAAAACGACCTCCAGAACCAAGTCGAGGGCAACGTCAATGACGTCAGGTCCTTCGAAGACGGTGCAAACGTGAAGGAGTGCGCATTGCCGCTTCGCATACGCGCGGCGCCTGCGTAGGCGTGGCGCGCCCCGTATCGCGAAAACAGGGTGAAGATGCTGAAGAATACTATCGCATTAAAATGCAAAATAAACCTTTCTAAGAAGCCCTATAGCAGCAGCCAAGGTACCTTAAAAGACCGCCGGAGAAGCAATGTTTTCTAAAGAAACGTCGGCGGCCAATTCCGCTCTTCTCAAGAGGTTCCTTTGCGAGGGCTCTTCTTAATGTGAGATACAATATAAGCTTACACAATATAAGGAAATTTTCTATATGCCTGGCCAAGAAATGTCTTGACAAATCCCGTGAGTAGACTTTACCAAGCAGAAGTGTTGGCGAAAGTAACAAGCACTGGTATTTTCGAAAGTATAGGCATTGCGTCTTTTTTTTTTTTTTAGAGCGCAGCTCTTAAAGGAGCTGTGCAACGATATTCAATTGGAATGTTTTTCACTTTACACGAGCTTACTGGCACTAGTGGGACTCAAGGATACTCGCATGCAATGCCACTGGCCAAGAAACTCCTTTGTTGCGGTGTAATTTCAAGGACAAAAGCGATCATTTTCATTCAATCTCTCCCTTGCAAAATTCGATGACGTAACGCGGGGATCGCAGTACACCCGTATGACGATATTTGAATGCGGTTCATAGATTGGACCCGAGCATTGCGTGGGCACTCGATTTAGGCTCGTGATAATTGATAGCTCGAGAAGCATTCGAGTAGTGGCCCGTGTCCAATCGCTGCAACGACGACAATAGCCGAGCCATAACAATGTCTGGAACTCAGCGCGTGTCCTGTGCTTTGCCAACCCCAGCGCGTGGCTATGATCAACATTGGCGGCATATAATCGGCTCCAGATCACGTGGCCGCTTGTTCTGGCTGCGAGTTGAGGGCGTGAACGCTGCTCGTTGTTTTTTAATTTTTTTCTGGGACTTCTAATGCGTCGAGTGAAAAACTAAGGCGTGTTTCATAGGTCATTAACGTCAGGGATCCGTTCTAAGCGGTATTTGCGCAAAGTAAAAAAATTGTTGCATAGCCCCTTTAAGGCTGAACTCCATGGAACGAATTATGTGACGAATAACTGGCGAACGCCGCCCGACGGCACGCTCGCTGTTCGCGCGACGTAGCAGCCACTGTGTTGATTCCACGCGCAGAGCAAAAGCCGCCGGGCGAAATTCGTCTGTTATTCGCAGCATATTCTTTAGGCGCCCGTTTCCGGCTTGAGCGGCGTCGCCGTCGGCGTCGGCGTCGGCGTCAACGTCGGCGTAACCGCGCGGTGCATTTTGGGAAATGTCCCACAATGCACCGCGCGAGCCCTCCCTGGGGTCACGTGACCCCCCGAGTTCACCCCCCCCCCCCCCCGGAGGAGATTGAAGAATGAGGGGAGGAGGAGGAGGGGTATACCATCCCCTGAGAACCCTTCCCTCCTCCTCCTCAAGAGCTGCGCTCCAATTCGGCATTACAGGGAGTTGTAAACGGCTTTCACTTTTTACAGAGTTGTTACCCGGTACCGAAAGAAAAAGATGGAAGTCAAAAAATAAAAAAGGATAATCGGTCATATAAAGAGTCGATCCAATTACGGTAGGGCAGAATGCGTTAAGATGGATTTTTCTTCTGTCCAAACTGCGCTACTGGGATTGATCTTATCGACCTTGGCTTCCCATCGAATCAGACGTCTCACCGTAATGGCGACCTACATGTCGAACCAGTGTCCAACTAATGGCGCGGACTATCTCCACGGACATTAATCTTGAAACCGTATCGTTTATCTAAGTATTCAATGGGGCGAGGAAAGTAAAGGACTATTGCCGCAAAAATATAAGAGCATGAAAACCGAAACAACACTCGTAGGGTAGACTTGTATGTCAATAAATAACCCTGCTAGTTATTGAACCGTGATATCCTGATGACGGGCGTTCAACATGATGAGTAAGCAAGGCACTCAGACAAACAAAACATAAAACAGAAGACGTAAACTGACTGATTCACCCCATCCGTATCCAGCACTAGTGACCGGATCATTTCGTTGTTACTGCACAGAAGTCATACCACAATCCCAAGTTCCTTCGTCCTTCGTATGCTTTAGCACTGCTATTTTATAATGATCTACCAACTAGCCCAGCTTAATGCCTCGCAACAAAAACGATCGGGATTCTTGTGGTATGAAGATGTCATTAACGAGTAACACGTCTTGCATTTCCTGCATTTCTTCTTTTGAAGCTGCGAAGACACTTTCTCACAAGTGCATGCTAGGCACGAATGATCCAATGCAACGTTACAACATTTTTGACGTCTGTAGTGTGTGTTTTTTTTTATGACACAATTCTAGCTTTGTTTAAGAACCATATCGCATTACAAGTCCGGGTTCCCTAACACGGCTCTTATTCAGTGACTTTTACTCCAACATTGTTTCTCATTCCGTGCATAGCCGGTATTAGATAAATTCTTTGTTTTAACATTTGTATAAATTACGTTTGCATTTGCGTCTGCCACAAGAGGTCATTCAATCGATCGATCCGCTGAAATTACGTCTTCTGTTAAAAAATATCACTAAACAAGAAAAAGCGTGAAACCAACCTGGGAAAGAACCTCGATTTGAAAGAAGTTAAATTGAGTTGCTTTCGATCTAGACTTAGTTTCTCTCCTTTCTCCTTCTGCAATAGCTTCAGGCAATTTACTGGCAAGATTGATGGTGCGTTTCCTTTATGTTAGAAGTACGTGAGTCGATGTAAACTTTGTTTGCGTTTTCCTTTTTTTCTTCTTTCTTTCTTTTTTTTGTGTGTGCGTGTGTGTGTGTGTGGGGGGGGGGGGGTGCGTGGTATTTGATATTTTTATACCGCATCATACGCCAAGAATCGTTTTCTAATGTTCCAGTTTCCAAAATAGTTTCTGAAGTAATGAACGTTGTTTTGCTTATAAACTAACGACAAAGTCTAAGAGGATCGTACGTTTTATTCTTTGTATAATATCTCCTTCTGCTAAACCTATTATAAATATAGCTACACGAGGTCTACGTAGTACACAGATTCTTTTTTTTGTTTTGTTATTCAAAAATGTTTATTTGAACTTGTTTTTGTAATAATCCAAGCGAAAGACAACTCAGCCTTCGTGATTTTGCTACAAAGTAAAATGTATAATTATACGTCAAATTACAGAGACGTTGACGAGTTTTACAACTGAGAATGCAGATATAATGAAGGTTTCTTTTCTACGGCAGAAATAAAATGCAAAAAAGCTTAATCGGTATTTTTAAAAATATATTTATGTATATAAATTATATATCATAATTTTATATATAACTCTATACATATATATATATATATATATATATATATATATATATATATATATATATATATATTATATATATATATATATATATATATATATATATATATATATATATATATATATATTGTGGGATGGTCACGGGTGGTGGTAACCGAAGGGTTCAGCGGCGGTCTCTAATCGGGAGACGCCAAGCCTACTCCCACATCCCGCAGCTTTCTCTCGAGAACACCGCTACGGGCGGGTCCGAACGTCAGCCGCACAACTGATCGCTTCTCTAAAAAGGAGGAACACGTACCACAATAGGACTGGGTCCAACAGGTGTTTATTGGAACACCAAAAGACACACTGTCCCAAAACCCCCGCGCCGACAAGGTCAGATGAAAGGCTCACCCTGTCGACACTGTCCCGAGAGCGCAGTCCAGAGCGGGCAAAGGAAGACCTTCGCGAAACGTCCGATCTCTAACGCATCCGCGGTGGGAGTCCCCCACGTTTCCGAAGTCGGGAACGCGCGTCGACCTCCTCCCCTCGCGGGCGTCGTCCTCACCCAAAACAACTAGGTTCCCGGATGAGCGGGGGGACGGAAAAAGGTCCCCCCGGGAGAGAGTGAGGAGGAGAGCCCCCAAGCCAGGCGGCCCTCCTACGCTTCACGAACAGGTTGGAACTCACGGCAGCCAGACCGACCGAGCGTTCCGAACCACGGCCGTTATACCGGCCACCGGGGAAGGGCAACCAACGGTCCCCACAATATATATATATATATATATATATATATATATATATATATATATATATATATATATATATATATATATATATATATAGGTTTTTTTTTTAAGCTTAACAGAATTTTTAAAACCAAACCATGAAAGCTAGGTTAATGCGGTCTGCACAGGTGAGTTATACGGCCAGGGGGACATAGTATAGGGGGCTAATCGTAACGATCAGTCGGCTAAGCAGATAAATTTTGTTAATTAACTTTTTAATTAATAAAAATAGACATATAGTTCCAATTAGAAACTTGCTCGGGGTCTTCGAAAGCCACTAAATCAGTAATTTTCAGAAAGACCATGAACGCGTGAGAAGCGTAGTAGTGCACTAAAGTTACCGCTCGTGGAGCAGGTACAAGGCTGGGGCCAGATAAGAGACGGAAGAATTGGGCGGGCGCCTTACCGCAACCGCTAGCTTTGTACGTGCTCCACGAGTGCTAACTTTAGTGCACTACTACGCTTCTCTCGCGCTCAAAGTCTTTCTGAAAATTACTGATTTAGTGGTTTTCAATGACGCTGAACAAGTTTCTAATTGGAACTATATGTCTATTTTCATTAATTAAAAAGTTCATGAACAGCACTTAACTAATTAGCCGACTGATCGTTACGATTAGCCTCCTATATTATGTCCCCCTGGCCATATAACTCACATGCGCAAACCGCATTAATCTAGCTTTCATGTTTTTTTTTTAATTCTGTTAAGCTTAAAAAACACCCTGTGTATATATTAATATACAGGGTGTTTCAGAGAACTCAGGCCAAATCGCTCCTGCGAAAACTACTCATCGCAACGAAAAACAACTTGTGTCGTTTTGGTCCTGGGCCAGGGACCCAGTTAGGAAAATTATTAAAGTCCTGGATAATTAAGTTGTTAATTATTTTTGCGTAATTAACTTTTTTAATATTGTGTTTAAGGGCATGGTTTCAATTAGAAAAATGCTCAGCATCGTCGAAAAACACTAAAGCAACAAATTCCACACGATAGAAGAACAAAT